>CAKNXH010060234.1:11241-23046 GCA_932178445.1 Andricus quercusramuli
AATTTTCAACCAAAAAAGATAATTTTATTTTGAAAAAAAAAAATTTTCTAAGTAGAATAGTTTAATTTTCAATTAGAAAAGTAAATTTTTCAGCAAATAAAATATATTTTAACAAAATAATTAAATTTGTAACGAAAGAAATTAATTTTCAATCAAAAATTTTTATTTTATACCAAGAAAGAATCATTTTTAACAAATTACATGAATTTTCAACCAGAGATTTGAATTTTTAATGGAATTTCCAAAATAATAGTCGAATTTTCAACCAATGACCACAAAGAGTGGAATAGGTAAATTTTTATTTTTCCCACAAAAAAAAGACAAATTTTTAATAAAATAAAAATAAAAATTTAATTATTAAAAATAATTTTAATAAATAAAAAAGTCGGAAATTCAACTATTTGGTTGAAGATTCATGTATTATATTAAAAATAATTTTTTTTCTGGTAGAAAATTAATCTTTTTGGTTCAAAATTATCTTTTTTATTGAAAATTAATTTTTCTTCTCGGTGACTAATTCACCTTTTTTGAAAAATATTCAATTATTAGTTTAAAAATTTAATTAAAAGTTAAAATATATGTTTGAAAATTCATGTATTTTTTTGAAATATAATGTTTTTTATGGAAAATTGTGTGTTTCTTAAAATTATTTTTCTTTTATTGAAAATTAGTGTTTTTATTGAAACTTAATTTCTCTTATTTCTCCATCTGAAAATTAAACTATTCTATTTCTCGTTAAAAATTTGTCTTTTTTTGGTGGAAAATTATAAATTAAACTTTTCGGTTAAAAAGTTTATTAAAGATCACAATATCTGGTTGAAAATTCAACCATTCCTTTAAAAATTTTTTTTTTTTATCAACAGCTCATTTTTTTAACTTACAATTAAATTATTTTATTTTCTGTTGAAAATTTATTTTTTTTTTAGTTGAAAATTCATCTATTTGGTTGAAAATTTGTCTTTTTTGGTAGAAAATTATTCTTTTTGGTTGAAATTTTACAAAAACTATTCAATTTTTCGTCGAAATTTTTTTTCTATGGATATTTAATTTTTTTTGTTTGAAAATTCATTCGTTTCATCGAAAATGTAACTATTTCGCTAAAAATTTATTTTATTTGGTCAAAAACTTATTTCTCTAACTTTGAAATCAAAAAATCTTTCTTTCTTGAAAATGCAACTCTTCTGTTGAAAATTCGAAATGTTTGGTTCCATGTAACAGTTTTTTTTTTATTGAAAATTAAGAAAAAATGTGACGAAATTTCAACTATTATACTCATTGTTTAATTTTAAAAAAATATTTGGAAGAAAAACAAAAAAATTCGACGAGGATGGGATTCGAACCCACGCGTGCAGAGCACATTGGATTAGCAGTCCAACGCCTTAACCACTCGGCCACCTCGTCAGGTTGTACTCACTATTCGGACTGTCACTCTATAACTTCGTGCTAAAATATCGAATTAAAATCACAATTTTGGTATGAAATTATATTTTAATTATTAAAAAATTAAACAGCATTAACACATTAAATTTTCCCTTTTTTTCCAAATACTTCTATTTGTTCTATTCGTAGATCATATTTTTTTAAAGAAAAACTTCCAAAAAATATATTAATGAATTTACGCTTAAAAAATTATTAAAGATTTTTTAGTATTGAAAAAACATGAATAAACGTTTTTTTATTTATTAACAAACAAATTTTTTTTTGAAGAGTACCGGTTTTTGAAAAATAGTAAAATACTTTGATTCAATCTAAGATACCTTAGATAAGTTAAGCGAAAATCGAGAACAATTTTCTAATATTTAAACAATTGTTTAAAAATTTATTTGTTATAAACAAATAAGTGAGTGAAAATGGATTCATCGGGATTGGTAGTGATCTGTTAATTGATTTGAACTAAATTTGAATAATTTATGGATAAAAATGTTTAAA
Organism: Andricus quercusramuli; assembly: GCA_932178445.1. NCBI lineage: Eukaryota > Metazoa > Arthropoda > Insecta > Hymenoptera > Cynipidae > Andricus > Andricus quercusramuli. Next base: position 13,171 of record CAKNXH010060234.1, read on the forward strand.
TTGAATTCTTGAGAGACAATAAACAAATTGTTATTTTATAAACAAATTTTATGAATAATTTATTTGCAGCAGGTATTTAATAAATAGTTTTTTCTACTGAATCGGCAAAAAATTATACGAAAATGTCACTTTTTTATCGAATTTAGTCATGCAATGAAAATTGATGATTGTTTAAATAAAGTTAATTAACAAATGCACTGTCTGGCTATTTTTCGAGGTAAAAACTTGATTTTTTCAAAGTAGTGAAGCGTAAAAACCACAATTTCTAGATCTTTATGGAATTTACAACAAAATAAAAAAAATAATTCAAGATTTATTGTTATTGAAAAACATGAATAAACATTTTTTATTTAATAAAAAAAAACATTGTTTTTAGAAGAGTACCGGTTTTTGAAAAATACTTGGACTCAATCCAAAATACTTTAGATCAATTAAGCAATAATCCAGAAAAGTTGTCTAATAGCTCAGCAATTGTTTAAAAATTTATTGAATTTGTTATAAACAAATAAGTGAGTGAACATGAATTCATGGGGATTGGTAGTAATTCATTAATTGATTCGCACTAAATTTAAACAATTGATGGATAAAAACGTTTTTTAATTGCATTCATGTAAGACAATAAACAATTTGTTTTTTTATAAACAAATGTTATGAACAATTTATCTGCAGCAGGTATTTATGATGAAATAAATCTAGTCTTTTTCTACTGAATCAGCAAAAAATTGTAAGAAAAGATACAATTTATTTATATGAATTGGTAATACAATAACAATCCATGATTGTTTAAACAAAATTAATTAACAAATGCACTGTCTGGCTATTTTTCGAGGTAAAAACTTGGTTATTTCAAAGTAAACAAGTGTAAAAACTATAATTTCTTGATCATTATGGAATTTATATCTGAATTAAAAAAGTTATTCAACATTTATTGTTATTAAAAAAATATAAATAAACTTTTTTTCATGTAATAACAAAAAAAATTTTGTTTGAAGAGTACCGGTTTTTGAAAAATACTTGAATTCAATCCAAAATACTTTAGATCAATTAAGCAATAATCCAGAAAAGTTGTCTAATAGCTCAGTAATTGTTTAAAAATTTATGGAATTTGTTATAAACAAATAAGTGAATGAAAATGGATTCATGTGGATTGGTAGTGATTCGTTACTTGATATGAACTAAATTTGAATAATTTATGGATAAAAACATTTTAATTGAATTCATGGAAGACAATAAACAATTTCTTATTTTATAAACAAATTTTATAAACAAATTATATAAACAATTATCCGCAACAGGTATTTATGGTGAAATAAATCTAGTTTTTTTCTACTGAATCGGCAAAAAATTATACGAAGCCATCACTCATTTATCAGATTCAGTAATACAATAACAATCGATGATTGTTTAAACAAATTTAATTAACAAATGCACTGTCTGGCTATTTTACGAGGTAAAAACTTGGTTTTTTCAAAGTAGTGAAGTGTAAAAACCACAATTTCTAGATCTTTATGGAATTTATATAGGAATTTGAAAAAATTATCCAAGATTTATTGTTGTCAAAAAAATATAAACATTTTTTTATTTATTAACAAAAGTTTTTTTTTCTGAAGAGTACCGGTTTTTGAAAAATACTTGGATTCGATTCAAAATACCTCAGATAAATTAAGCAATAATCCAGAAATGTTATCTAATAGTTAAACAATTGTTTAAAAATTTATTGAATTTGTTATAAACAAATAAGTGAGTGAAAATGGATTCATGGGGATTGGTAGTGATTCGTTAATTGATTCGCACTAAATTCAAACAATTTATGGATAAAAAGTGTTTTAATTGAATTCATGGAAAACAATAAACAATTTCTTATTTTATAAACAAATTATATAAACAATTATCTGCAGCAGGTATTTATGGTGAAATAAATCTATTTTTTCTACTGAATCGGCCAACAATTATACGAAGCCGTCACTTATTCATCAGTTTTAGTCATAAAATAAAAATGTATGATTGTTTAAACAAAGTTAATTAACAAATGCACTGTCTGGCTATTTTTCAAGGTAAAAACTTGGTTTTTTCAAAATAATGAAGTGCAAAAACTCTAATTTTTATATCTTCATGAAATTTATATTAAAATCAACAATTTTCATTGTTAACAAGAATTGTTTAAACAAATTTTTATCATCTTAGGAATTTTTTAGGAAAAAAATTGCTTTTTATTAAGGTATAAGCAGCCTGTTATTTAATGATAGCTATGTACTATAGGTCAATAACAATTTATAATTGTTTAAACAAACTTAATCAACAAATGCATTTTTCGGCTAATGACAATAAAAATAATGAATCGTTATCGAGGTTTATGAAAAAAAAATTGAAAAATTGTGTTGTTTATGTTAAAAAAAACAAGTTTTTTCCTTAAAAAAAGCCGAAAAATGCATTTGTTAATTAATTTTGTTTAAACAATTATGAATTGTTATCGACCGATTCCACAGAGCCATTACTAAACAATTAGCTGCTTATACCTCGAAGAAACAAAATTTTTTCCTCAAAAAATGCCAAAGGTGATAAAAATTTGTTTAAATAATTGTTTTGAACAATGAAAATTCTTGGTTGCCTTGTAAGCTGCATAAGAGTCTGAAAATTAGTTATTTACGCTACATTTCGTTGAAAACCCCAAGATTTTATCTCTAAAAATAGCCAGACAGTGCATTTGTTAATTAAATTTGTTTAAACAATCATCAGTTGTTATTGAATGATTGAACATTAAATTACATTTTCAAATAATTTGTGACCGAATAAGCAGAAAAAACGATATTTATTTCATCATGAATACCTGCTGTAGATAATTGTTTATACAATTTGTTTATAAAGTAACAAATTGTTTATTATCCTTCATGAATTCAATCAAAAAATGGTTTCTGTTTATAAATTGTTCAAATTTCAGATTTGCAAAAAATCTGATGGAATTTTGAAGAGTGTTGTCTAGCCTGATTTTTTATTTAGTTCTTCAATTTTTTTATAAATAAACAAATATGATAAAATAAATGGTCATTTTTTCTATTTGACGTTCCCGGTGCTCGTCAATGATAGGAAAACTTTTGCAATCGCCTACATTTCATAAAGTAATATTAATTTAGGCTGTTTCATTATGATATAATGAACAAAACATTTTGTTATAAACAAATTATTTGTTAAAAGTTTTTTTTCTATAATTTTCAATGATTTTACGTTTTTAAAGTTATTTTGAAATGAATTTGGATGGAAGCAGTATTAAAATGAAGAAAAATTTCCTTAAGATTATTCTTGTTTTAATATTATCAACAAATTTAATAAACAAATGCATTATTCAGGCTTGACGACAGAAAAATTCATTTTTTTTAATGCCAGTCCTTTTAAATAGGAACTTTATTATAATTTAATTAATTATTTTATTATTATTTATTATAATAATTGATAATTTTATGTTTTTTTTCAACAAATCAAATAAACAAATGGATTATTTGGCATTTGTCGAAGCAAAAATGCATTTTTTTTCTCGATATAATTGTTTTTAATTGGGAAGTCCATAATAATTTCAGCAAAATTCAGGATCGTTAATTTCTTGATTTTTTAAACAAATTTAATAAACAAATGCATTATTCGAGCATCTGTTAACGGAAAAATTAGTTTTTTTTCGATATAATTTTTTTAAATTGAGAACTTCATGATTATTTCAGCCAAATTCAGGATTACTTGATAAATTGTATTATTTTTTTAAACAAATTTAATAAACAAATGGATTATTTGGGCATTTCTGCACGGAAAATTTCGTTTCTTTTCGATATAATTTTTTTAAATTAGGAACTTCATGACAATTTCAGCAAAATTCAGGATTACTTAATAGATTGTATTATTTTATTAAACAAATTTAATAAACAAATGGATTATTTGGGCATTTCTGTACGGAAAAGTTCGTTTTTTTCGATGTAATGTTTTTTAATTAGGAACTTCATGACAATTTCAGCAAAATTCAGGATGAGTTCTTGAATTTTATGATTTTTTTTTTACAAATTTAATAAACAAATGCATTATTCGGGCATCTTTTAACGGAAAAATTATTTTTTTTTCAATATAATTTTTTTAAATTGGGAAATACATTATAATATCAGCAAAATTCAGGATTACTTAATAAATTGTATGATTTTTTCAAACAAATTTAATAAACAAATGGATTATTTGGGCATTTCTGCACGGAAAAGTTGAATTTAAACAAAAAAGTTGAATTTTACATATAATACTTAACTTTAAGTTCAAAAATTAATTTTGAATTGAAAAAATTGAAAAAGTTCAATTTTGGATTCGAAACATATTTTTGCATCAAAAAAGAAGGTTTCAACAAAATGCTTGAATTTTCAACCGAAAATAATGAATTTAAAAAAAAAAGAATTTTTGAAGAAGAATATTAATTTTCCACCAAAAAGTGGAATTTTCAACTAAAAAATTAGTTTCTAACAACAAAAATATTTTTAACAGAGCAGTTAAATTTTTAACGAAATAAATAAATTTTTAATCAAAATAAATGAATTTGCAAACAAGGTGAATAATTTTTTTAAAAAAAGGTAAATTTTCAAACACATAGTTCAATTTTTAACTGAACAGATCAATTTTCAAGAAAAGAAAAACAAATTTTTTAAAATTTAGTTAAATTTTCAAACGAAAAATGATTTTTCAACCAAAATTATTTATTATCAGGCATCTTTCAACCAAAAGAGACGAATTTTCAATCAAATATGAATTTTAATTGGGATATTTTATTTTTAAATTAAACTAATAGAATTTTGAACCAAAATAATGAATTTGCAAAAAAAAAATAATTTTCAAAGAAGATCAATTTTCTACCAAAAAGTGGAATTTTCAACTAAAAAATTAGTTTTTAACAACAAAAATATTTTTAACAGAGCCGTTAAATTTTTAACAGAGCAGTTAAATTTTTAACGAAATAAATAAATTTTTAACTTAAATAAATGAATTTGCAAACAAGGAGAATAATTTTTTTAAAAAAAGGTCAATTTTCAAACACATAGTTGAATTTTCAAGAAGAGAAAAATAAATTAAAAAAAAATTGGTTAAATTTTCAAAAGAAAAATAATTTTTCAGCCAAAATGATTAATTGTGGGGCATCTTTCAACCAAAAGAGACGAATTTTTAATCAAATACATGAATTTGCATTGAAATATTTTATTTTTAAATTAAAAAAAGCGAATTTCAACAAAAAAGGGACCAGTTAGATTTTCAGTTGATCGATTTTTAACGAAAAAAAACTGATTTTCATAAAAATAGTTTATTTTATACTAAAGAGATTTCCACTTCAACCAATAAAATTTTAATCAAAAACTTTTGAATTCAATTAAAAAAAAATACGATTTTTCTCCAAAATAGTTGGTTTTTTAATTTAAAAATATGGTTAATTTTAGTTTCCACTATAAAAAATAGAAAACTTTAAAAAGCATTACTTTTAAAGCTTCTTTCAGCAAACAATCACATTATGTTTGTGAAATTCAGAATTATTATTTGAATTTTCGCATAACTCGGACACTACGCATGCGCAGTGCTTCTTGAACGCAATGCGCATGCGTGGCACCATCAGCCCCATTGGATGTTGGTCGCGCGCTTGTTTGAAATGATTGAATATGCAAATCAATTTTTCACGATGTATAAATAATAATTACAAAATACAGAAATATATTATGAATGACTTAAAATTTACATTGATGGAAAAAGCTATTCTTTCCTTTGAATTTAAAATCAGTCATTTATTTTCAGAGGGTAAAATCGAATAATAATTTCACCGCGCACCCTCGAAGACTATTTCGCGATCTGAAAATCAATTCTTATTATTTCCACAATGATGATTTATTATAAGAACTTGATTTACACACTTAATAGTTTTAAAAAAGCGCGCTATTTACAGCCAATGAGGCTACCGATGAACGCATGCGCAGTGCAGTTGAAGAGCCGAATTGGGAGCACTGCGCCTGCGCAGTGTGGTCGAATTAGTGAAAGCTGCTGAAAGACCGGTTCTCACATTTTTCTCACATTTCTCGAAAATTTTGCAAAAGAATTTTCAATAATAAAATGATTGAAATCAATGACATTTTCGCTGATTTTTCGAATAATATTCACCATTTTTGGTTGATACATATGTATTTAAATGATTTAAATTATACATTCGGAACATAACCTATACGTTTCTATTTTCTCGTAAAATTTGATGATTTGAACGACTTGCGAAAGATAAATGGAGTTTTTCCAGTCTCTTAGAAATGAAGACCCTGCGCGAAAATATTGGATAAGTGCGGAAATTTTCTCAGTACGAAAATCAACGAGAAAAATAATAGAGCAGTTTGAAGGTGCTCCGAAAATATGCAGAAGATGGTTGATATTTTGCTTGTTAGGGAGATCAATGAGGAAATAGATTTTTAATTTGTTATTCTCAATTACTGATCACTTGAGAAATAACATGATGTTATTACACAACCTGTGGTTGAGATTAGATATCCAGTGAACGCGATCCATTATGGATGTAAAACACCTCCTGTCGTATTCCGAAGTTTACAATCAAGAAACTCTACAATTCTTGGAACAGGAATTTTCCCGTTTAAAAGGTACGATTATATTGATGTTTAATTCAATTTCTTATTATTATGAGAGTGTATACACAAAAATAATATACTATATATATATAATATAATATAAAATAATATAATATATAAGTGTATACAACAATAAAATTATTAGAGTTCAAAACGTAGTTTTGTATCCTGTTCTAAAAAAAAAATAAGTGGAACGAAATTATCGTAAATTGCGCACTCATTGTTGTTAATTACCTGATTGGTTTAGTGTTCTAACGAGTTTGAGTGTACGGTGAAATTCTAACGAGGATGAGAATATGCTCGATATATATTCAGGTTGTCTACCCTACCTGGAAAACCTGGAATTGTCAGGGAAATTTTATATACCAGAAAAAACCTGGAAATGTCAGGGAATTTTTCTTAAAGTCAGGGAAATTTTTAAGAGGTCGCCTACCTTTTTAAAAATTACAGTATTGAATTGAATGAACATGGTTCTTCATTTGTAAAAGTTCCGAGTGCATATTTTCCGAAAGAAGATTTAATTACTTGATTGAGAGTTACTCTTCTGTTGAAAATTTGTTTGTTTTTTTCTCGTTCAAAATTATTTTTGTTATTGAAAATGTTCCTATTCAGTATTTAGTTGAAAAATTATCTTTTTCACTATTTTTATTTTTTTTTCTTATATTATTATTTTATTATTTATTATTTTCTTATTATTTTTTAGAAAATTTTCACTTTTTCAGTAGAAATTAATCTTACGGATTGAAAATTAATCTTCTTGTTTGTAATTTAATGTTAAACATTAATTTTTAAGTGAAAGTTCAACTATTCAATTGTTGGTTGAGAATTTATCTTTTTAATGGAAAATTCATGTATTTTATTGAAAATTCGTCTTATTTATCAAAAATAATATTCTTGGTTGAAAATTCTTCTTTTTGGTTCAAAAATCAAATATTCCAGTTAAAGATTGATCATTTCCGGTGAAAATTCATGTATTTCGTTGAAAAATCGTTTTTGTGGTAGAAAATTCATTTTCTTGGTTTAAAATTCAAATATTCCAGCTAGGTATTCATCATTTTAGTTGAAAATTTATCTTTCTTCTTAAAAATAAAATTACTTGGTTGAAAGTTAAATTGAATTTGTTTTTAAAATACATTTTTTGTATGTGGAAAATTTTGGTTGAAAACTGATCTTTTTTAGTTCAATATTCAGCTATTTGTTTGAAATTTGATCATTTTTAGTTGCAAATTCAACTGTTTAATTGAGAACTGATGTATTTTTTTGAAAAATCGCCTTTTTGGTAGAAAATTAATCTTTTTGGTTGAAAATTCAACTATTCCAGTTGAAGATTCATCACTTTGTTTGAAAATGCAACAATTTTTTTGAAAATTAGTTTGTTTTTGTTGCAAATTAGTTTTGTCATCTTTTTGGTCAAAAAATCAACTATTTCAGTTAAAGGTGAATCATTTCAGTTAAAAATTCATGTATTTTGTTGAAAAATCGTCTTTGTGGTAGGAAATTCATTTTCTTGGTTTAAAATTCAAGTATTCCAGCTAAATATCCATCATTTTTTGAAAATTTATCGTTTCGCTTGAAAATAAAACTACTTGGTTAAAAGTTAAATTAAATTTTTTTAAAAATAAATCTGTTTTTTTCTGGAAAATTAATTTTTTTAACTGAAAATTTAACTTTTTCATTTTTGTTGAAAACTGATCTTTTTTGTTCAAAATTCAGCTATTTGTTTGAAATTTGATCTTATTCAGTTAAAAATTCAATTTTTTAATTTAGAATTAATGTATTGTTTTGAAAAATCGTATTTTTGGTAAAAAAATTAATCTTTTTGGTTGAAAATTCAACTATTTGGTTAAAAATTCATCTATCTTTTTGAAAATCCAAATTTTTACTTGAAAAGTTAGGAATTTAAATGGTTTCAATTGAATTATATGTAGTGCCTACATTAATTTTACCAAAATATGCACTGCAATTTAAGTATAAGTATATGAAATAAAAATTTGTTTGAATTATTATTCAAATTCGTGGACTTTAAGAGAAAAATTCAAGAAGTTATTAATTAGGTTTTTAATATTATTTAATTATTTAATTATTTGTTCGTGTTAAAATATTTAAGAATATCTTGTAATATTAATTGAATTCCTAGAAACTGAAAAAAACATTATTTATAATAGATTCGCAAAACTGTATACATATCCGAGTCGATTGTTTTAAAATAAACGAAATATTTGAATGGCTACATGCTGTGAAACATTATACCTGGAAAAAACTTAGGGTACCTGGAAAAAACCTGGAATTGTCAGGGAATTTTTTTCCAGGATAATGAGCATTTATTAGCATTTTGAATTAGGATTTAAAAAATCGTATTTTCTACTTTTGTTAATAATAATTACATTATTTAAATTTAGCGGGAAAATGCATCGCTTCAAATTAGAAAGGGTTGCACAATATCCCAATTTCTAAATTCTTCTAGGTATAAAACAAACCATACACCTAAAAGATTAATAATATGAATGAAAAATAAATGTTTTTTTCGTAATATATTTAAAACACTTTTTTGTCGTTTCAAGTCAAAAAGATAATTTTTCAACCAAAGAAATAAATTTTTAACTAAAATTATGAATCTTTAACCAAAAATATGAATGTTTAATTAAAAAGTTGAATTTTCAACCCAAAAGATTAATTTCCTACCAAAAAAGACTCATTTTCAACAAAGTTTATGAGTTTTCATCTAAAAAAGAGTCCATTTTCAACCAAGATTAGAATAGTTAAAATGCCAGAAAAATAAATGTTCAACAAAAAAAAAAAATACAAATTTTCAAACAAAAAAAATTTATTCATAACAAAGAAATGATTTTTAACAAAATAATTCAATTTTAAACTAAAGAAGCTAAATTTTCAACCAAAAATATGAAATTTTGTTCAAATAGTGGATTTTTCAATGCAAAAGATGAATTTTCTATCAACAAAAAAAAAGAATTTTTAACAAAAAATAGAATAGTTAAATTTTCTAAAATGATGAATCTTCAACTAAATAAAATTTATATTTCAACCAAATACATAGATTTTGGACTAAAAAGATAAATTTTCAACCAAAGAAATGAATTTTTAACTAAAATTATGAATCTTCATCCAAAAATATGAATGTTTAACCAAATAGTTGAATTTTCGACCCAAAAGATTAATTTTCTACAAAAAAAGACTCATTTTCAACAAAGTTTATGAATTTTCATCTAAAAAAGAGTCAATTTTCAACCAA
>CAKNXH010060234.1:23056-33974 GCA_932178445.1 Andricus quercusramuli
GTGGATTTTTCAATGCAAAAGATGAATTTTCTATCAACAAAAAAAAAACGAATTTTCAACTAAACAGTTTTTTTTTAATGAAAGAAATTAATTTTCAACAAAAAATAGAATAGTTAAATTTTCTACTAAACAGATAATTTTTTAACAAAAAAAAATTACATTTCTATCACAAAAGGTCAATTTTCCACAAAAAATAGAATAGTCAAAGTGAATTTTCAACTAAAATGATGAATCTTCAAATAAACAAAAAATTATTTTTCAAACAAATACATGCATTTCAAACTAAAAAGATAAATTTTCTACCAAAAATAAAGTAGGATAATTTTCAGTCTGTAAAATAAATTTCCAAACAAAAGACAAACGAGTTTTCAACTAAAGAAATTAATTTTTAACCAAAAAGATGAAATTTCAACTAATGAGCGCACTCTTTTACAAAAAAAAAGACGGATTTTCAACAAATAGTTAAATTTTCACCGAAAACAGATAAATTTTCAAACTAAAAATATAATATTTAAACCTTCTACTAAACAGATAATTTTTGAACGAAAAAGATCATATTTCTTTCGAAAAAAGTAAATTTTCCACATAAAATGTAATAGTTAAAGTGAGTTTTTAACTGAAATTATGAATCTTCAACTAAAAAAAATTTACTTTTCAACCAAATACCTGCATTTTAAAATAAAAAGATGAATTTTCTACCAACAATAAAGTAGGATAATTTTCAGCCTGTAAAATAAATTTCCAACAAAACACAAACGAATTTTCAACTAAAGAAATTAATTTTTAACCAAAAAGATTCAATTTTAACTAATGAGAGTACTCTTTTACAAAAAAAAGACGGATTTTCAACAAATAGTTAAATTTTCACCGAAAACAGATAAATTTTCAACTAAAAATAGAATAGTTAAATTTTCAGTAAAAAAAAAATTAATTTTCAATAAAATTAATGTAAATTTTCAACGAAATAGTATAATTTTCAACCAAGAATATTAGATTTCTATCAGAAAAGATAAATTTTCAACAGAAAATGGAAGTTATATTTGCAGTATTTTAATTTTATACCAAAAACAGTTGAATTTAATCAAAAAATATGAATTTTCAACAAAGTAGTTTAAATCCCCAACCAAAATAGATTAATTTTCCACCAAATATTTCCGATTTAATTTAGTTTGTACTCTTTTCTGAAATTTCAGGAAATTATTCGAAATTTAAAAAAATATTTGTTAATATTTTCTTAAAATTAAGTTTTCAACATTAAAAATCCTCAAACAGCTTAAAAAATTTATTTCAAACTCTTCAAAAATCTACATTTTGCTTAAAATTTGTAGAAATCTTTGAAATCCTGCAAAATTTTACAATTTCCACATTCTTTTCCGACATTTTAAGAAAGTAGATTAACTTTTAACTAAGTAATTAAATTTTTAACTGAAAAAGATGAATTCTGAACGAAAAAAGTAATAGTTGATATTTCAATCTAAAAATATTTTGCTTTTAGATAAAAAAAACAGTTGAATTTATCAAAGAAAAAATGAATTTTCAACAAAATAGTTGAATCGCCGAACAGAAAGATGAATTTTTAAACAAGAAGATTAATTTTTTGCCGAAATGACGAATTTTCAACAATTTCTTCCAATTTTTCCTAAAATTTTGAAGCAATACCGAAAAATAAAATAAAAATTACCTAAAAATCTTCTAGCTTCCTTTTTGACAATTTGGGGAATCTTTTTTTCAATCTTTTAAAATCTTCTTAAATATTCTCCTAAAATCAATTTGGTAACATAAAAGATCATTAAAAATTTTTCTAGAAATCTTAACAAAATTTTCTGATTCTCTTGAAACCTTTCAAAATCCTTAAAGAGCTTCAAAATTTTATTTCAAAATCTTAAAAGATCTACATTTTATTTCAAATTTTTAAAAATATTTTCAAATTTTCAAATATTTTAGAATCTTTTCCCTAGAACTTCGAAATATCTTTCGAAATGTTTTTTGTTTTGAAGGGGAAATAATTTTTATTAAAAAAGTACACATTTTAAATAACTACTTTTTATTTTTATTTGTTTGCTTTTAAAATTATATAAATAAAATGTTTCTAATATTGTTGAGAAAATTTAATTTTTTTTTGAAAATTTCTAATATAGCAAACTCAAAACTTCAACAAAAAATTTAATCTTCAAATGAATAGTTGAATTTTCAAACAAAAAATATGAATATGAAACTATTTTTAGATTGAAATATCAACTATTACATTTTTCGTTGGGAATTCATCTTTTTCGGTTAAAAATTCAATTACTTGGTTAAAAGTTCAACTACTTTGTTAAAAAGTAATTGTTTAGGTTGAAAATTCATCATTCTAGTTTTTAATTTAATTAATTGTGAATATATTTATTTTTTCCAAAGTTTACAGTCAAGAAACTGTAATATTTTTGCAAAAGGAATTTTCCCGTTGGAAAGGCTTAAGTTTTAAGTTGGGATGTTTTATGGCTTTAATTAATTTTATATGCATATTTATTTTTTCCCGATTTCAGATGAATGTTTCTTGGACCATGCAGGCACAGCACTTTATTCGAAGACACAGATTAAAAAAGCATCTGAGAATTTGCTCTCATCAACTTATGCTAATCCACATTCTGTTGGAGTAGCAAGTAACTTCACTCATGATTTAATTGAACAAGTTCGATACAGGTAACAATTTTAATTTTTATAATAATTTAATTTGATTATAAACTTATTTCTTTAAGATTTAAACATCACTTTATTTATAAACAAAGTTTATTTATAAATACAGTTTATTTATAAATATCACCTCTTAAATATGTCCAACTTAACATATTTGTTTGAAAACTCAATTTTTTTTTAGTTTTAAAATCTAAATTCGCTGAAATTCTTGAGATTTATTGTCATTATCAGGAGAATCAGATTATCTTTGGGATTTTTTTAGGCTGGGAAAAAATGGGTTTCATATCATGTAATTATATAATTTTTAAGGAGTACGATATGAAATGATTTTGAGTTTGAAAAGTCCAGTTTCTAATATTTTGAAGTACGAAATCATTCAGCTTACAATGCGTAAACAAAAGCCGTTTTCTTTTAAAAAATTTAATTTTTCAGTCTTAATTTCTCATTGTTTATTTTTCAATTTAAATAATTTTACATACAGTTCAAAGGCTTAAACAATTAATTATTGATTCAGGGTGTCCGATTTAATTGAGGAAAAAATTCTCGGTTTTCCTCGGTTCGAAAACATTTTTCACGGTAATAAAATTTCAAAAATTCCAACTCTAGAGCTGTAAATGTTTTCATTTGAAGTAATAAAAACTGGACTGAAAAATGATTCAATAAATTTGTAAACGATATTTTGAGCAATTTTAAGTTAGAAACATTAAAAATTGAATGATTTTAGATTAATTTTTTAAACTAAAACTTTTTAAAGCAGAAGTGAAAGTATTTTTATTTTAAGTCATTTCAAATTAATTATTTTTAAATTGTTATTTATACATAAAAATTCGAAACTTTCACTTACAAACAGCAAATTTGAAAAACAGAAGAATTAAAATCGTAACGTTCAAAGTTTAAATTTAGCATTCTGAAATTTTTACGATTCAAGGCTTTGTATTTCAAATCAAATTTATAATTATTCATTTTAAATTAAGAGTGAAATATTGGTAAACGCTGTAATATTTTTCTTTTCATTTAATAAACAATTTCCAAGGCATTGTAAGATTTCTAATACTTGAACTTCATTTCAATTTTGAAAATTATTACTTAATTTATATTTGCAGTTGATCAACTTGAAACCTTTTTTATGGAAAATTTTCAGTGTCAAACGCTTTTAATTTTTAATTATTTATGTCTTCATAAATGCATTAAACATTTTTTTAAATTGAAAATGTACTCTTAAAAATGAGGACCTAAAATGGAAATTTTGTAATGTTAAAGATTTTAGATTTACTGAATAATAATAATAACTAAAATAGATACTGAATAATAATAATAAATAAACTGAATAATTTCGTAAAAATTTGTAAAATTCCCGATAAAAAAATAAATTCACTGTCTTCTGAATTGAAAAAGCGACATTTTTTATTTAAAACATTCTTATTGATTTGGGTTGTAATAGAGGGATTTTTGGTTCATAATTTTTTTCTGAATTGGAAAAGGGAATCATTTTTTAAGAAGATTTTTATTCAGAAGAATCCTGCTTTACCTGTTTTGTTTAATTTAAAAAAAATGAAAAAATTTCAGCTTCTAAAGCTTGAATTTTTTAAGTTTATTGACTGGAAGTTTTCCTGATGGTTTATTTCCGATATTTTTGAAGTATTCGGACGAAGTTTATATAAAATAGTATTTTTGTAAAGAGATTTATTCTCAAATATTATTCTTTTATTTTCTTAATATTTCTTTATCTTCTGAAAATAAGACAATTCATCATTTTCAACCTGGGAAACGTAATAAACAAATTGATATATTCTTATAAACTGTAAAATATTTACAAAAAGGAGATGAGGTTGCACTTTATTAACTTATTGAATTCTTTTATATATTTATTTGTTATTGAGCTGTGCTATTTTTTAGTTAAAAAATTCGATTTAAAAAATATTTTGGCTAATACTTCGTACAAGCCCTGCTTACAAATTATTACTGATAATTAGGGTGTCTACTTGCAAAACGTGGAAAACCTGGAATTGTCAGGAATTTTTTTTTCAAACAGGAAATTTTTTCGAGAGCGTGCTTAATTTTGGTTTAAATTGCAATATAAAATTGAATAATAATGATTCATTATTTGTAAAAGTAGCTTTATATTAATATATTATGTATTTTGTTGGAAATTTAATTTTTTTGTTTGAAATTAATTTTTTATCTGAAAATTTAACTATGCCAGTTGAATATTCCTTCATTCTAGTTAAAAATTAATTTCTTTGGTTGAGCATTAATTTTTTTTAACTAAAATTTTGAATATTCAATTTTTGGTTGATAATTTGCTTTTTTAGTTAAAAATTCATTTATTTTATTGAAAAATCGTCTTTTCTGGTAGAAAATTAACTTCTTGGTTGAAAATTCAATTATGTAGTTAAAGATTAGTAAAAAGTAAAAGTAAAAGTAGTAAAAGTAGTTGAAAATTCATCCTTTTGGTTTAAAATTAATTTTTTCAATTCAAAATTTATCCATTCAATTTTTTGTTAACAATATATATTTTGTATTTAAAAATTCATGTACTTTGAGGAAAATTCGTTTTTTTTTGGTAGAAATTAATCTTCTTAGTTGAAAATTTAACTATCTGGTGAAAAATTCATAATTTTAGTTGAAAATTCATCTTTTTGATTTCTAATTCAACTATTCCAGTTGAAGGTTCATCATTCCAATTAAAAATTCATCAGTTTTTTTGAACACGTCACTGTTTTTTGAAAATTAGTTTTTTTGTTGTTGAAAATTATTATTTCTAAAAACTGAAAATTTAAATATTCCAATTCAATATTCCATCATATAAGCTGAAAATTCATCTCTTTGGTTTTAAATTAATTTTTATAATTAAAAATTTATCTATTCAATTTTCTGTTAACAATATATATTTTTTAGTTGAAAATTCATGTATTTTGATGAAAATTCGTCTTTTTTTGTAGAAATTGATCTTCTTGGTTGAAAATTCAACTATGTGGTGAAAAATTCATCATTTTAGTTGAAAATTCATCTTATTGGTTTAAAATTCAACTATTTCAGTTGAAGATTCATCATTTTCGTTCAACATTCAACACTTTGTTTGAAAATGTAACTATTTTTTTTAATTCTCGTTTTTTTTTTAAGTTATTATTCTTTTCAGCTGAAATGCATTTAAATATTTTTAACTGAAAATTTAACTATTCAATTCTTGGTTGACAATTTATCTTTTATAGTTAAAAATTCATGTATGTATTTTGTTGAAAATTCGTCTTTTTGGTAGAAATTAATCTACTTGGTTGAAAATTCAACTATGTGGTGAAAAATTCATCATTTTAGTTGAAAATTCATCTTTTTGGTTTAAAATTGAACTATTCTAGTTGAAGATTTAACAGTTAAGTTAAAAATATCATCACTTTATTTAAACATGTAACTGTTTTGTGAAAATTAGTTGTTTTTTTGTTGAAAATTATTTTTTTCTTGAACTGAAAATGTAACTATTCCAATTGAATATTCCATTATTTAAGCTAAAAATTCATCTCTTTGGTTTTAAATTATTTTTTTTAATTAAAAATTTATCTATTCAATTTTTTGTTAACAATATATATTTTTTAGTTAAAAATTCATGTATTTTGATGAAAATTCGTCTTTTTTTTTTGGTAGAAATTAATCTCCTTGGTTGAAAATTAAACTATTTGGTGAAAAATTCGTCTTTTTGGTTTAAAATTTATTTATTAGGTCAAAAATTAATTTATCTTGTTGAGAATGCAATATTTTTACTTGACAAGTTGGGAATTTGAAGTGGTGTTAATTGAATTTAATACGGTACCCATAATAATTTTACCTAAATATTCACTGAATTTGAAGTATAAGAAGATAAAATAAAAATTTGTTTTAATTATCATTCAAATTCATTGACTTTATTAGAGGAAAATTTAAGAAATGATTGATTATAAATTTAGCATTATTTAATTATTTATTTAATCAATGTTTAAAAAAAATGAAAGATGAAAACTATGAAAGAGTATACCTGGAAAAAACCTGGAATTTTCAGGGAATTTTTTTCTAGATTTTGAGTAGACGCCCTGATAATAAAAATCTCCTCTCGATTAAATTACCATAATTATAAAAAAAAACTATTTAAACCAGATCTAATTTAAAAATAATCTTATTACAGAATTCTGGACCACTTTTACGTTTCTTCCGAAGAGTACAGTGTAATTTTCACCTCAGGAGCAACCGCTGCCTTGAAAATAGTCGCCGAAACATTCCGATTCAAAAGTCCAGAATGCACAGATAGAAAAATAAAGAAAAATGGAAATTTCGTTTACCTTCAGGACAATCATACTTCAGTCCTGGGAATGCGAGATTTAGCGTCCCAAAATGGAGCCAGTATTA
This sequence comes from Andricus quercusramuli, assembly GCA_932178445.1. NCBI lineage: Eukaryota > Metazoa > Arthropoda > Insecta > Hymenoptera > Cynipidae > Andricus > Andricus quercusramuli. The sequence goes on from CAKNXH010060234.1 coordinate 30,107, forward strand.
TTTGCCTTACTCATGACAAAGCTTTTGAAATTTTTCACAAATCAAAAGTTTCTGAGAAACAAACTTCAATCACCGGAAGTAATTCCCTCTTTGTTTACTCAGCACAGTGTAATTTTTCTGGATTGAAATATCCTCTGGAGTGGATTGAAGCTGTTCAAAACGGAAATTTGGATTCAATTGTGGGAGAAAAAGGAAGCGAATGGTACACCCTTCTGGACGGATCTGCTTTTGTTGGAACAAACGACTTGGATTTGTCTCTTTACAAGCCTGATTTCGTTTGTCTGTCGTTTTACAAAATGTTTGGATATCCAACTGGACTTGGAGCGTTACTGGTGAAAAATTCTAGTGCGAATGTCTTGGAGAAGGTTTATTATGGAGGTGGAACTGTTAATGTTGCCCTGAGTTCCGAATCTTTTCACGTCAAGCGTGAAAATTTACATCAAAGGTGTGTAAATTGTATTAATTACTAATTTGTTAAATCAAAGGCGCAGGAGCTAAAATGTAGAGTTCTAAACAGGGTGTCCAGCGATTATTGGAAAGAAAATTCAAGGTCTCTTCCAGGTATTCCAGGTCGAGAAATCAAGTTTTTCCAGGTCTACTTTTTTTACATCAAATAATGAAATAACCGCTTTTTATACATGCAAAAAATGAGCCATTTCATTTTTTATTGGCCAACAGTTTCCAAAAAAAAAGCATTTTGAAATCTTTGTGAATTCGTTGAATTCGGTTGAAGTATTTAAAATCTTTGTGAAATCTTTAAAAATCTTTTGGAACATTAAAAAATTGTTGTAAAATCTTTGAAAACTTTGTGCAATTTTTTTTAATCTTTTGAAATCATTACGTAATCTATGAAATATTTGTGAATTTATTCTTTGTTTGTGAAATCTTTTGTTTTCGTTTGAAATCATTGAAATCTTTTCAAATCTTCTCAAATTTGTGAAAATCTTTTGAAATCGTTTAAAATGTTTGAAATGTTCTGAAATTTTGTGTCTTTTATTGAAATTCATCAAATCTTTTGAAACCCTCATAAATTCTTCAGAATATTTGTGAAATCTTTTTTATTCGTTTTAAATCATTAAAATATTTTTAAATCTTTGTGGAATATTTTAAAATCTTCTAAAAAATGTAGAAATAGTTTAAAATCTTTTTAATGTTTTGAAATCTTTGAAATTCTTGAAATCTTTTGAAATCCTTAAGAATTCTTTGAAAAATTTGTAAAATCTTTCTCAAATCTTTTGCATTCATTCACAATCATTGAAATATCTAAAACCTTTGTGAAATCTTCTGAAATCTCCAGAAAAATGTCAAAATCATTTAAAATCTTGAAATGTTTTGAAATATTTTGGAATCCTTATTAAATATGTAAAATATTCCTGAAATCTTTTGAAATATTCTAAAAAAATTTGAAATCTTTGAAATTCTTGTACTTTTTAAAATCTTTAATACATTTTTTATTAAATCTTTGAAACATTTGTGAAATCTTTCTGAAATCTTTATATTTATTCAAAATCATTAGAAATATTTAAAATCTTTGTAATTTTTTGAAATTTTTTGAAACCCTTATCAACTTTTTGAAATATTTGTGAAATCTTTTCAAATTTTCTAAAAAATTTTGAAATAGTTCAAAATCTTTGAAATTTTGTTTAAATCTCCGCAATCTGGTGTACCGTACCCATTTTGAAATCTTTGAAATTCTTGTATTTTTTAAAAATCTTTCATAAATTTTGTATGAAATCTTTCAAATATTTGTGAAATCTTTTGTATTCGTTTAAAATCATTGAAATATTCGAAATCCTTGTGAATTTTTTTTAGATCATCTGAAAAATGTTAAACTCTTTAAAATCTTTGCAATATTTTCAAATCTTTGAAATCTGGTGTACATTTTACACATTTTTTTTTCTTTCGAAATCTTTGAAATACTTGAAATCTGTTGAAATCCTTATGAATTCTTTGTAAAATCTTTCTGAAATTCGTATTTGTTTGAAATCAGGGAATCATTTACACTTTTTGTGAAATTTTTTGAAATCTTGGAAATCTGGTTTATACCTTTTTGAAACCCTTGTTCTCTTTAAAATCTTTATTAAATTTTTGAAATTTTTCTGAAATATTTTGTATTAATTTGAAATTATTAAAATATTTGGAATCTTTGTGAAATCCTCTAAAAAAGTTTGAACTCGTTTCAAATCTTTGAAATGTTTTGAAATCTTAGAAATCTAGTATACTATACCCTTTTTAAAATCGTTACATTTTTTTGTAAAATGTTTGGAAATATTCGTGAAATCTTTCTCAAATTTTTGTTTGTGAAACCTTTCGTATTCGTTGAAATCTTTGAATTATTTCAAATCGGCCATGGCTTATTCTAATTCTGAAACAGAATTAACATCGAAATTTTCAACTAATAATTTTTATAGTTTGTAAATTTAATATCACAAAATAATATATACATTAACATTCTGTATTAGCGCAGAAGAAATAAAAAACTTATCGAATTATTAGTAGAGAATTCAACAGTTTTGTTAGAAAATAATCCTTTTTGGATAAAAATCCGTCTTTTTGGATTGAAAATTCAATTTTCTTCGTAGAAACTTATTTCTTGGTTAAAAATTCATATTTTCATAGTGAAAAGTCAACTAAAATCTTCGGTTCGATCACTTCAATCACTTTGTCGTGAAATCATTTTTTTTGAAGAGTTATATTTTTAGTTGAAAATTTATCTGTTTGGTTGAGAGTTTAACTATTTTGTTGAAATTAATTATTTTTAAACTGAAAATTCATTTACTTGGGTGAAAGTTAAACTAAATTGTTAACAATTTATTTTCTTGAATGAAGGCTTATGTCTTTGGTTGAAAATTTAACTGTTTAGCGGAGAGTTTTTTTTTGTTTAAAATTAATTTTTCAACCGAAAATGTAACTTTTCCATTTTTTAAAGATCGCTATTTTTTAGTTGAAAATTCTCCTTTTTTTGGTAAAAAAAACAATTTTCTTGCTAAAGACATATTTTTTGTTTATAAATTCAATTTTTATAGAGAAAATTCGTCTTTCGCATTGCAGGTTCAACAATTTAGTTTCATTATTTCAATAATTTTGGTCAATTTAGAAAAGTTGAAGATTCATCATTTCAATTTAAAATTCTTCTCTGGTTGAATATGTAACTACTTCGTTCAAAATAATTTTATCTTTTTTTTTGTTGTGAAAATTCAACTATTTGGTTGAAAATTGATAATTTGCTTTCAAAAATTATACTATTTGTTTGAAAATTCATTTACTTTGTGGGACATTCGTCTATTTGTAGAAAGTTTATTTTTATGATTGAAAATTCATCTTTTTGGCATAAAATTCGACCTCTCAGTTGAAGATTCATCATTTTATTTAAAAATTCATCAGTTTTGTTGAAAATTAATTTCTTCAACTGAAAATTTAACTATTCCATTTTTAGTTGAAAACTGATCTGTACTAGTTCAAAATTCGATAATTTAGATGAAGATTTTGCCTTTTCTAATTGAAAATTCCACTATTTCGTTCAAAATTCATGTATTTTGTTAAAAAATTGATATTTTTTTTGTACAAAATTATTTTTCTATTTGAAAGTTAATCTTCTTGTTTAAAAATTCTTCTTTACGGTTAACAATTCAAGTATTCCAGTTAAATATTTATCACTTCAGTCGAAAATTCATCTTTTAGGTTGCAAATAAAATTATTTGGTTGATAACTATACTCTTTTGTTAAAAATTATTATAATTTCTTTTTCGAAGATTCATCGTTTTAATTAAAAACTCATTTCTTTGATTGAAAAATGAGCTGTTTGATTGAAAACTTTTTTACCTTCGTATGTTTATCGTTTTTTTGTCTTCTTTAATGAAAAAGTCCA
>CAKNXH010060235.1:0-18995 GCA_932178445.1 Andricus quercusramuli
GCAGAATTGGAAAGGGTCGAATGACACTTGCGTTTCATTTTTTCTCTGTTTCTTAAGTTTGACCGATGCAGATATTGAGTGTTTCAAGAGTTTTCAAATATTTTCGGAATCGTAAGAGTGAAAACAAAATTCTGGAAATACTGCGCAGTCCTGGATTTATTGTAAACAAATTCTTGAAAAATGAGTAAAAATATTATTATAGGAAGCATTACAGCAATCCTTGAGAAATGAAATTCCTTTTAAACCACTGAAATCAATATACTTAATTAATATATTATTATATTATTATACTATACTATATTAATATACTGAAATTTGAAAATATTGACTATTACTAACATGGAAGCTATACAAATTATTTATAACTATTATTAATGAAGATAATAATAATTATTTATAATTATTATAATATATTATGTAATAAAGTTGAGATGTGTTATAATTTAATTGAAAACACATGTGATAAATATCAAAATTAATTATAAATTGAATAATATGTTATGAATAATATAGTGTAAATAATAAACCATGTGATAAATAATGAAAAAATAATTCTTGTTGCCATTTGGATTCATTATTTAAAATTTTTTATTTTAGAACTAAGTTTCGCAATCAGCTATCACAGAAACCCTTGAGTCAGAATTTTCAGCCCAATACGTTAACTATTCTACATTTTGGACGCCAATTTGGATCCTCCATTTTGAATGTTATATTTCTGATCGAAAATTCTTAATCAGAGACCCCCAAAACCCCCACATAAGCACTTTCAGTCCAATCCATCAGCTTTTCTGAAATTTCGCCGCCATTTTAAATTTTGCACTCTTGAATCGAAATTCGTAATCAGCGACCCCTAAGACGCCCGAATGAGTACTTTTCCCCCAATCTGTCAAATGTTCTCAATTTTAGCCGTCATTTTAAATGCATCATTTCGAAATTTGCATTTTTGACAAAAAAATCGTAGTCAGCGATTCCTGAAACCCGCAAGTAAGCACTTTCAGTCTAATCTGTCAACTTTTCTCAAATTTCGCCGCCTTTCTAATTTTGCACTTTTGATTAAAAATTCGTAATCTGCGACGCCTGAAACCCCCGAGTAAGCACTTTTATCTCAATCCGTCAACTTTTCTCAATTCTAGCCGCTATTTTGATTGCAACATTTTGAAATTTGCATTTTTTAATCAAAAATCGTAATCAGCGACTCCTAAAACCCCCAAGTAAGTACTTTTAGCCTAATCTGCCATTTTTCTAAAATTTCTCCGCTATTTCGTATCCGCCATTTTGAATTATATATTTTTCATTAAAAATTAGTAATCAGTGACCCCCAAAATCCGCAAGGAAGACTTTTCAGTTCAATCTGTCCACTTTTCTCAAATTTCGCCGCCATTTTTAATTTAGCACTTTCGATTTAAAATTCGTAATGAGCTACCCGTAAGCACCCCGAATAAGCACTTTCAGCCCAATCTGTCAACTTTAAAAAAAAATTGCCGCTATTTTGAATTTCTTGTTTTTAACAAAAAATTCGTAATCAGAGATCCTGAAGACCACCAAGTGCGCACTTTCAGCCAGATTTCTCAATGTTGTTAATTTTGGCCGAAAATTCGGGTCTCTAGGCCTACTGTGAGGCATTGGAAAGTAGCCGGAGTATTTGTTAGACCGGAGAGCATTCAAATATACTCGTATAGACCTTTCTCAGGAACAGAAAAAGCAGAAGGCTCCTCACTTTCTCTGGACAAAGAAATCTGGTAAAAGGCTTGACTAAGATTGATCTTCGAAATATATCATGCTGAACGGAGTTTTTCGAGGATGTCAGTAATGTTTCTCATTGGATAAGCATCCTTCTGTGCAACATCAATCAACCTACAAAAATCGGTACAAAGTGTGAAGCCACTGTCAGATTTCTTTGCCATTACGACCGGATTACACCAGCCACAATCGGCGGGTTTTATTAAACCTTCTTTCTCTAACTTATCGCAGATTCCCTAAGATCTTCTGAAACTTTAGGTAGATATCTACAATAATTCTGTTTGATTGGCAGCTGATCTTGGACATCTATTACGTGTTCTGATGGGTGGGTGTCAGGCAACTCTTTCGGCATATGGGAAATCTTTTCGTCTAGAAGTTTCTGTAATGAATCCAACAGACCTGGTTGTACTTCTTTGAGAACAGCACAGAACATGGGGCATGGCAATGGGTCCTGAGGGAAGCCACGATAACACGACAATGAATCAAAGCTTACTTAGCTTACTAGATTTCTTCATAAAGACATTTTGTCAGGACTAACAATATCTACATTCACGTTATTTCGTGACGAACTATTGAAACTAATAACTTTTTTTCTCTGCACGTACGTCGGATCCGAGCTCAAACGATCTCTCGGCATCTCTAGCTCGAGATCTAAACTTATTCTATCACCCTCACAACAGTGTGAAATCCTTTCTTCAATTCTACAAATCCTTTGTCTATATTTTACCTCGAAATCTATTATCTCGGTCAAATTATACCCTAGGAGTACCTCATAATCAGAAGTTTGAGCGAAACAAACTTGCACATGATGCTTATAACCTAGAAATTCAACTAACAAACCACCCATCCCTAAGTTTTCATCTATCGCTCCATTTGGGTAAACTACCCCAATATAGCAAATTACTCGGTATCTTATCTATTACATCCCTAAACTTTCTTTATTGCTCGCTGACCTATATAACTACAACACGAATCAAGATCAAATAGGCCTCTCAACTTATAACCGCCTATGCTGAAATCTATGTGTAATCTTATATCTCTAAATAGAGCTCAAATTTTTTCTCTAAATTCATCATGGCTACAACTACAAACGGGGATCCTATCGAATAAGAGGTAGACCGGATCCTAGAGTCATCCACCCTTAAGCGTTTCCCGGCTTGGACCAAGAACTTCCAGAACAGTTAATGGTAGATACATCACATTTACTACATACATAGCAAAACTTTTGTGATAGTTTAATACAAGCCTGGAAGAAATGTCCATCTTCACCACAGTTCCAACACCCTGGACTTCTAGCAAATTTTTGCTCAGAAGACGGCAATTGTTCTGGAGGATTAGTGGTGACTGGTGGGAACTGCGCAACGGCGGTTGTTTATGGGGTAACCGAAGAAATCACAGGAGTACTTCCGGGTAAACTGAAATTAGCTACACTTTGAGCTAATGGGGGTGGGGTATAATTTTGATAATATCCTATTTGAAAACTAGAAGTGACCACGAGGTATCCTTTGTCTGTATCATGGATGTAAATTTGAATAAGCTTGCTCCAGCTGCTCTAGCGTGCTAAGCGATGGCTCAAAAAATTTAAATAAAGATCTGATATTTTAGAAGGTAATCAGCTATAGGCTCGTGCAGACCCTGCTTTGCGTCTTTTTATCTCGTCTTCTAATCTTAGCTAAAAATATATTCCATCATACCGCCTACGAAAAGCTATAACAAAATCCGTCCAATCAACCAATTTCTTGTCTTCTACGCCCAGTCTAAGCCAAACAAGAGCTCCGTGAGTTAACAGACTAGGCATTACAGCTAGTATTTGATCATCAACTAGGCCACTTCCTAATCGGCATTCGCTTACTCTCTTCAGAAATTCCTCCGCACTACTATCTCTGGCACCATTAAATGATAAATTCTACTAACGGGCTATCTCCAGAAAATTCGGCCCATGCCCACATATGCGATGGCTACACGTCAACTGATTCACGCACGAACATCCCAAAGGATGGGTTTGCTGCATTTGAGTGAGCGGTACTGGGTAGTGAAATCGGTCCATAAACAATGTGGAGTTAACCACATTGTGCTGAGAAAATCCAATGTATGGAGCAAGTCCGAATTACCAAAAACGAAAGTTCTTTTCCACGAAAAATCATATACAATCTTCTTACATAATCTTCTTACACGCTAGTTTGATTTTAAATTCTGCAAAATGTACAAAGGCAATCTGATGAAGAAATCTAATGAATAAATAAGGTTTTTCCTTATTAATACCAATTTGTTGTTTTCGAAATATTGAGTCAAGAACAATTCACATGTGAAACTTTATTTTATATCACCGGAAATATTAATAAAATATAAGGGCTTGCAAAAAAAGTTCGGTACAGATAATATAATGGTATCGCCAACAAACCTAAAAAAATATTCTGAAATTAACGGGAAAATATTCACTGTAAAAATTTTTTCGGAAAAATTACCGAAAATGTTTGAAACTCTATTAACTCGGTAATTCGGTAATTTCCCCAGAAATAACTTCGGGAAAAATCCACAACGATTTCGGTAATTTTCCCAGAGTTTGTGGAATTTTCCCTAAAAATGTTTTGGTAGAATTTCCTAATTATTTCGGTAAATTTTTTACGTATTTTGGGAATTTTCTCTAAAATAACTTCGGGAAAATTTTACAATGAATTGTAAGGAATTATCATTTCACTTGGAACAGAGGATTTCTTGAAAAATTATAAGTGTGTCTTCAATCAGAAATCGGCATGAGAATTATTGTTGATGAAACAGGTGGCGCTCAACCGAGGGACATAGAAACGTTAGTATACTGAAGTTTTAAATGAGCCTCATATGGAAGAAATAATTTTTCTTAGTCCCAATTGATCTCAAAAATATTGTTCCAAAAAATAAGCGACACAAGCTTTTTTGAAAGATTACGTTACTTTCGTTGTAAAGAAAGAAATTTCTTATAATAATAAGTTTTAGTTTATGAAAGTCAAAATACAAATGTTAATTTGAACATTCATGACTTCACGTATACATACAAAATTGAAAGTTTCTAGAATGACTATTTGGATATAATTATTTTATACTTCCAAATGGTATAATGACTGAAGATTTGGAATAATTACAATAATTTTGCGTGATTTCCTTACTCTCCAACTTAATTATTAAATCTCTGTGAGTGGTGAAATTCCTAAAACGCTATAGTATTTCTTTATTCTCTGAGTCAATGGGAAAATTACAGTATGTATGTATTTATTCTCCCCCTTTTACGGGTTTGAGGGCCTCCGCTCCCTTTACAGTACGTTACAAAACCACTTATACTACCTTAATAATACTTCATGTCTATAGACTAGTATTCTATTTACATTAAATTATATGCTAACGCTTTGTCTTAAAATTACTCTCGAGTTTCCTGGGCTTCCGTTTCCTCTTACCATTTCCGTTCATATGATTTTTAACGTTTTTTTTTATTTACTTTACTTTAATTTCCTTTTATAGGAGTGAGCGCTTGGCCTTTCCCTACTACATGCCTCTTACTTTCTCTCATTTCTCCCAGTCTCATCATCCAGCTTGCCCCTTGTCCACTTTCCATCCAAGATCCACTTTCTCCTGTCCACCACACTCTCACCGCCTGTTTCATCCCCTGTACATCTCTTTAAAACATGCCCCCATGATTCTGTCTCGTAATAACAGACTCTACATCTTCTTTCCTCCTCATCCATCCAGTACCTACACTCTCTCATTCCTTCTCCCATCCTAAAAATGTATAACGTGGTTCCATTTACTCTCCTTCTTAATCTTTCCTAAATATTCTGGTTCTCCTTCAGCCTTCACTACCTTATACCACCTGTTATACTTAGATTCCACGATTTTTTTCCATCTTTCCTCCCCCTCCCTTATTATCAGTTCATTCTCTAACGCTTGCCATACTCTGACATCTGCTCTTATATCGCACACTCTCCTCCTCTGTTGTCTCTCTTTCTCCCACCTTGATCCTTCTGTGTTACCCCTAGTCTCTTTGTTTACTACTTCCCGTAGACAAGCTTGTGCTATCCTGCTTCTTTCCCCCCTCTTTAGTTTATCTTGGAAGTTCCATGCTCTCTTCATCTGTCTAATAACCATTTTACCTCTACTTAATTCCTCCCTCAACATATATCCTTGACAGCTCCAGCTCGCCTCCCATTACCCATCTGAAGAATCTCTCTTGCATACTTTCTACCCTTTTGTGCTCCTTCCATTCCCCAGATCTCCACTCCGTAACTTAGGACTGACCACACCAACGCATCAAACATCCACAGCCTCATCTTCCAGTCATATTTGAATCTTCTCTTCCCTATACCCCACACCTGACCCATTACTTTAGTTGCACATTCTATCCTTCTCCTCCCCTGTAGCTCAACCCCTCCTTTCGACTCAAACCAGAAGCCTAGGTAACTAAATTCCTCAACCTGTTCTACTTTATCCTTGTACATCTTCCATTCATAATCTTCCTTTGTCCTTCTCTTCCTAAAAATCCTTGCTATTTCCCACTATCGTTCCCCCTTTTCCTTTTTTCTCCAGTTTCTCCTCCAGATCTGCCAACACGAGACTGAATAGTAGTGAGCTCAGTGGTCATCCTTGCCTGAGCCCCCTTCCACTCCAGAAAGTCTCCCCTTTTTGTTTCCCAATCCTCACCCTTATCTTAGTCTCTTCGAATATCTCCTTTATCCTCTCGACCATGTGTTCGTCCAACCCCCTCTCTTTCATAACCTTCCACAATACCTTCCAGTTTACCGAGACAAAAGCCGCTTTAAAGTCTACGAATAAGGCCACTAACATCCCTTTCTTCCTCCCTAAGTTCCTATTCACTAGATAATTCAGTACGTAGATGTTGTCTACTGTTCCCATACCTTTCCTGCAGCCCCTCTCATTGTGTGGAATGATCCCCTTCTCTTCCACCTCCCTTTCCAATCTCTTTCTGAGAATCTCCGTATATGGGTAATTGTCAAATTGAAGGCAAACTTGAAGTCCCAATAATATAACATTAACTTAGAAGCTCGTGCCGATTTTTTAAAAATTTTAATAAACACTTAGTATCATCCTCTACAGAATGGGCAGTTCCTTTTTTTCATTTCTGTTCCTATTTACTTTAATTTAATATAAGAACACCCGAAACGTCATTACCGTACGGCGTCCCAACCTCACTTTGCACAAGCATAAACTGATTTTCTCCGTTTTTTTTAGACAGTAACCTGAAAAACGCTTAACGTATCAAGTTTGTAAACTTCACATGAACATAAATTTAATGTATGCACATTTTTTTAATTCAAATAAATAATATTTTAAAAGCCTTGATGTCTGTCCCTCAATTTTTTCCATTTCAGAAGTCATTACCGTACATCTGTTTTTCTAGTAAAATATTGTAGTTACAGTTGAGTAATAAATGCAAAAATATTGGGCGTGTTGTTTAATACAAGTTTTTATAAAATTGAGCTTAAAATATTAACTCTTTTTTCTGTGAATCCGATATTAAAACTGAAAAGTGCATCTTGACAACAAAAACCTCATTACCGTACGTGCGTTAAAAACCATTTTCGGAGTGAAAAAAATGTATGAAAACAATTCCGTTACTTGCTTGGTGGTGTTTTCTTTCATAAGTAGGTGACTTTTGATCATTAAAATTTGTTATTTTTTTATAAACAATAAAAAAGGTTAAACTTTAAAATTTGTCTCGCATCATTACCGTACGGTACAATAGAACAGCGTACGACTGATTATATGCGCGTGCCCATGGATTCATTATTATTTCTTATTTTCATAACTGCCCGTTTTGGATTTAAAATAGTTACATGTGATAAGATCAATTTCCGTTATGAAATATTTAATTCCTTATAATAATGTGATTGCCACTGTAGGTGCTGAAATTTGCCTACAATTTGACAATTACCCATATATTTTGTAACCCACCGACATAAGTGTGATTCCCCTATACTCCTCCACCTTCTTGCCCTCTCCTTTCTTAATTATCGGTACCACCAACCCTGTCCTCCATTCCTTAGGCCATCCCTCTCCTCTCCACACCTTTTTGCATACCTCCCATGTTTCCTTTCTCACTCCTTCTCAACCAAACCTCGAAGCTTCGTTCTCAATATCGTCCTCACCTGTTGCCTTGTTTCTTTTAAGCCTCCCTATCGCTCTATTGACTTCCTCCCTACTTATCCCGTCATTTCTATCATCTTCCCCTCCTATTAGCTTCCTCTTTTCACCTAACACCTCATTTTCCACTCCTCCCAACAGTCGCTTAAAGTACGCGGTCCACTCATCCATTTCGATGTCCTCATTGATGCCCTTTCTTCCTCCTCGTTCCCTATTGATCACCTCCCATTCTCTCCCTTCCCTGATTGACTTTTCCACCTCTTCCATATACCTACTTTTCTCTAACTGCCTTTTACCAGTTAACAATCTTTCATGTTCTCTCTTTCTCCTATTAAATTCCTGTTTCCCTATCTCCCCTTTTCTCCACTTTTTTACATTTTCCTTCATTCTATCTTTACTCTCCTTGCATTCTGCGTCCCACCATCCCCTCTTCATTCCCTCCTCCTCTTCTCTTGGCACGTCTTCCCCTTCCATTCCTCTAATCTCCTCGCTCTCCATTCTTTCTTTATATTCTCTCAATTTATCCTCCCCCCATCTACCCATGTTTACTTTCCTTTCGCCAGTTCTTTCCCTTTTATCGCTATGTCGCTTCCATCCTGAACATTTCAATGCCGCTGTTAGCGGAAAGTGTTCTGAGCCTATTTCATTACCTACGTCCACTTCATCCATTCTCTTCCTTATTCTTTCTTCTGCTAGGATATAATCTATCACTGTCTCCCCTTTACCTATAAAAGTCAGTTCCCCTTCTTCATCTCCCTTTACATTTCCATTACAGATAAACCACCCCTCTTCTCCTAACAGGTTCAAAAGAGTTTTACCCTCCCGATCTATCTCCATGTGCTGGGAATTTCTTCGGAAAGTTTTGCTTTCTTCATTCCAGATCTCCCCCCCCCCCCTAACTCTCCTGTCCATGCGTTTAGGTCTCCTACTATCAAGACCAACTCTTCATTCCTTTCCTCCATCCATTCCCTTAATACTCTCCATCCTTCCTCTTCTCCTCTCCTTCTATACACACAAACGATCGCCACCCTCTCTTTTCCTACCTTTATTCTTCTCACCATCACGCCCTCCCGCTTTTCTTCCCGCTCTTCCACTCTTTCATTTCCCATCAGCTCCTTTTTAACCCCTGACACCATGCCTCCCATCGCTCTTCCCCTCTCATGTTCTTTCCTCGCTTCTTGCATTGTCCACACATACCCCTTCGGCAACTTTCGTTTCACGCCCTTCCAATCCTTTTCATCCACCCACGCTTCACTCAGCATTACCACTTCCCATTTTCCAATAGCCTCCCAGAATCCCTCGTTCTTGTTTTTTAGCCCTAACACATTCAAGAAAGCTATAATTCACTCCTCTCTTTTTGTCCTTCCCCCTCCTCCTTCTCGTGCTCAGTTTGTCTGCTCTGGTAGAAACCCCGCCCCATCCCTCCTACTCTCATTACCTTCGTTATCCCAAGTATTGATTCCTCTGCTCTCAGCTCTTCTCTCTCTTCGTCCCAGATCCACTTCATCCCATTCACCCACAGCCTGTCTTTCCCTATCCAAACATTACCCCCGTTCCTCCTCTCTATCCATGCTCTCCGCTCGATCATCCACTTCCTCTTTCTCTCTCTCCATGTCAGGTCCTCGTCAATTCTTTCATTCCTACCCTTTAGTATCCTTTTCCTTTCCATAATTTCTCTCTTCTCCTCCTCACTTCCCACTTTTACTATGAGCAAACCTATTTCCCCTTCCGTCTTTCTCCCCAGTACCTTTACCGCCTCCACTCTCACCTGAGCCCCAATATCATTCATCAGCTTCTCCACTTCTTCCTTTCCCGAGAAGCTTTCTACTTTCATTCCTTTAATTACTATGTTTCGCTTTCTTTTCTCTTTCTCTTCTCCTTCTAGTCTTACTTCTGTTTGATTCAGCCGTCTGCGCATTCTCTCATTTTCTTCCTGCAGTTTCTTAGCATCCCCCTTGACTACGTCTCCTACTCCCACCTCTTCCTTCTTTTCACTCTCGCATTCTAGTTTTCTGATCCTCTAAAAACCGTAATTTTCCACAAATATTGAAAAAACATTTTTCGAACTTTAACAGGAAAATTACCAATGGTTGAGGGAAAATTTTCTATCTTCTATCCTATCCTCTTTCAGGTAATTTTCCACTTCAAACTGGTAAAACTACTTAAGAAGTGGGAATTTTACCTACAAAATGGTTGGGAATATTCCAGTAACTTTTTACAGTGAATTGTTATTCTTCCCACTTGACGAATATTCTCAGATTTTAAGAATATCCCCCACTTTCGTCGGTAGAAATAGTTGGCACTCTTAAAGTCAGAATATGCTCTAGGAAAGTTAATAATATATTCTTGAGATGAGAATAACACCCAACCTCAAAGGGCGTTGCATTGCAATATGGGTAGCGTCATTGCATCTTTAGTCATCCGCGATGTTGCCATTTGTGATTTTACAGTTATTTTTGAATTGTACGCTAAAAAAATTTGTCCGTAAAAAAGCGAACTTGTAGCTAGGTCTCGCATACGAGATAAAAGAATGAAACATTAAATCCTCATTTCTATGTAAAATGTATGAAATTATGATTTAAAAATTTTGAAATTATAAATTATAAATTTGTCAAGTTATCCAACAATAAATTCCGAAACCATCAACTTCGATTACTGAAATTTCGAAATTAGGCGCTCTGTAAAATTGATACATAAATTCCAAGTTTATCAAGTGGTCCAACCATAAATTAATTATACGAAGAAGCTTGTAACGGGGGACACGGATTCTGGTCATCTTTTGTGAGCGAAGAGGGCCTCATTTGAGATGAAAATAGCTGAAACAGCGGCGGGGTAATGGTCTATGTTCTAGACTACAGACTCTGCTGTCATGCGTTCGCGTCTCCGTACTCTCTTCAATTCTTTGTTTGTTTCCCATTTTTTTCCAATAGATTACCCTGAATATGCATAAATATTATGAAAACAACAATAAAAATTTTTCAAATATATTTTAGAAATACAAAAATATTTCGGGATTTCTGAAGTTATAGAAACTAGTTATTTGTAAAGTTATGACAATTTTTTGCTGAAAAATATCAATATTTTTTGAAAAGGGTGGAGCAACAAAAATCTTCTTTGTGATAAGCTTTTGGAGGGCAGGGGTGCTAAAAATTCCCTTTATCCTCCAATAAATTATCAATGAAATGAATAACATGAATAAAATCAATGAAATTAATAAAACAAATAAAACGATTAAAACGGATAGAATGAATATTGATAAAATTGAAACTAGAAGTACCAGGCTGGGTCAATTGAACCATTTCGATTTTTAAAGTGGTAAATCTCCGCAGCGGTTGCTTGCAGAGAGATGGCTTTTTGTGACTTTTAATTATTTATGAATAGGAGTATTTGACAATTTTTTCGGAAATTTTGGATGCTCACTTAAAAGAAAATCGAGTTTTTATAGTCTGTTACCGGCATTCGTAAAATAATGTTAAAAATGTGAATTTCTTTACAAATATTGTTTAAATAATTACCAGTTGTTGTTAATTTGAAAAAATGACAGCAAGAAGTCATTCTGCAAAAAAATGGAGCCTATTCATTGTGACATACGAAAGCTGTGTATTTGTTTATAAAAATTGTTCAAATAATGCTGCCAAGCACCAGATATTTTTGAATAATCATAATTAGGCATACATTTCTCTCATATTCTATATAAAAACTGGGAATTTCAAACAACTAATCATTGCGAATCACAAAAAACGGCTTTTGTTCATTAATTTGTTTCAAACATTATAAACAATTTTTTTTCTCACTCTAACCCAGTGAAAACTATTGCTGGATAGTAATTACACTGACTTAAGCTCTTCTTTAGTCGATTCGCAGATTTTACATAAAAAGGTACATCTGGACAGTTAGAATAAAAACATGCGAAGTCGGTAAGACTACGCTGGGGTAGGCGAGCATTTTCACTTCTTTGTTGTACTTTTTCAGGACTCACTGCTCTTTTCCACTTATATTAACGATGCAATATGAATATAGCATGCTTCTATCATCAACTTTTGACGATAGGAACTATTTGAAATCATTATTTGACACCCGACCCATGTATGGGTCAATTGACCCCTCGTGGTAACAAAAAGTGGCAGAAAATCCCGGTACTTCTAGTGTTAATTAATTTTATTGATTTCAGTGATTCCATTCAATTTATTGATTCATTTGATTGTATTATTTTAGAAATCAAATATTTATATTGATTTTCTCTACTATATTACGAAATACAATGAAATGAATCAATAAAATCAATAAATTGAATAAAATCACTAATTGTAAAATCAAGAAAATCAAATAATAATCAATAAAGTCAAAATTATACTGATTTTATTGATTTTATTCAATTCATTGATTTTATTCCATTGGCAATACTTAGATTTTATTGTTTTCGGTGATTTCATTCAATTTATTGATTTTTTTCATTCATAACATTGTATTTTTTAATGCAATGAAGAAAATCAGTATAAACATTCGATTCTTTTATTAAAAAATACAATCAAATGAATCAATAAAATCAAAAAATTGGATGAGATTACTAAAATCGATATAATCAATTTATTATCAACAGAATAAATAAATAAAAAAACACCAATGAAGTCTACATTTTACTGATTTCAGTGATTTTATTCAATATATTAATTTTATTTTTTTGATTTATTCATTTTATTTTATTGATTCTATTGATTTGGTTGATTTGATTGATTGGAATGATTCTGTTCAATTCTTTGATTTTTTTATTGTAAATATTTGACTTTCTTTAAATACAATGAAATGACTCAATGAAGTCAATAAATTATTATAAAATATTATCAAATTATTATCAATGGAATAAAATCAATGAATTGAATAAAATCACTAACATCAGTATAATTTTGGCTTTTTTGTTTATAATTTGATTTTCTTGATTGTAGTGATTTTATTCAATTTATTAATTTTATTGATTCATTTCATTGTATATTGTAATAAACTAAAAAAAGTCAATATAAATATGCGATTGCTAAGAAAATACAAACCAGTGGATCAATAAAATCAATAAATTGAATGAAACCACTGAAATCGAAAAAATCAATTTATTATCAATAAAATGAACAACATCAATTAAATCCATAAAATAAAATTTACATCGGTTTCACTGATTTCATTGATTTTATTGATTTGATTGATTTGATTTATCCTATCCTTTTTATTCGTTTTATTAATTTTATTGATTTTATTCATGTTCTTCCTTTCATTGATAATTTATTGGAGGATAAAGGGCATTTTTTAGCACCCTCGCCTTCCAAAAGGTTATCACAAAAAAGATTTTTGTTGCCCTACCCTATTCAAAAAATATTAATGAAGAGAGTACGAAGGCGCGAACGCATGACAGCAGAATCTGTAGCCTAGAACCTAGACCATTGCCCCGCCGCTGCTTACTCTATGGGCTTATAATTCAAACTCATGGTTATTTTGCGCGGATTTCTTGTAACTCGTTTTCTCGTTAACCGCTTTCCATCTTAGTAAACTGTTTCAGCTTTTTTTCATTTTAATAAGGCCCTCTTCGCTCACAAAAGATGACCAGAATCCGTGTCCCCCGTTACAAGCTTCTTCATATAATTAATTCATAGTTGGACCACTTGATAAACTTGGAATTTATGTATCAATTTAACAGAGGGCCTAATATCGAAATTTCAGAATCGAATTTGATGGTTTCCGAATTTATTGTTGGATAACTTGATAGATTTCTAATTTATAATTTCAAAATTTTCAAATCGTAATTTCAAAGTTATAATTTCAAACTGGGTAAATTTACAAATTTACATACAATCAAAAATTGATTTATCTATAAAATTGGTGCATTTGCGGATTCTGTCTGCAAAAACTTCTTAAATATTTGCGCCCAGATTTCGTTAGTGGCAATGTGTGGTGTGTACTTCAGAGCATCGGAGATTTGGAGCGCGAATTTGACAGCTGGTTTATACACTGTTAGAAAAATCTGTATGAGATTTAATATACATGTGTGTGAAGCAAATATGCACTACCGCTACTGGAATGTAACATACATTGGTGTATTGAATTTAATATACATGTGTATTAAATTTAATATACAGGTCGGTATAGCAGTGTGCATGAAAACTCAAAGTGCTTTCATTTCTTTAAATCTTGTCAAATATTGGCAATTAAATTAATAATCTAGAATTCGTCGACTGAATTGTTATTTACAATGAAAGTGCGACGTACGGGTGGAACTTTTTCCAAAATCCAGTCTAAATAGTAGAAATTTAATGCTAGTACAGTTGATTGTAGGTTAGGTACGTTAATTGTTTGCTTAATTGATCTTTTTGACTTAAAATCCAGTCACATTTTTTATTAACTGGAAGAAGGTATCCTGTTTTATTATTTAGAGTCGAAAATGTATGTTGAACTTATTTTGAATTTGTGTAAAATGGAATTATCTGATTTTTCTTGTAAGTGATTAACATGAATGTATATGAAATTTAATATAGACGCTCTTGATCGCGATTTCATATGATTAATATATTAATTTTAATACACATGGGTATATCAAATTTAATATTATTTTTAACAGTGTATGGCAAGCTTGCTTTGCTGCCTACCAATACAGTCTTATGGTCCTCACATACACAGGATATCTCAATTTTCTTACAGTTTTTTCTCCATTTCGCGACGTATTTCGCAAAATTTAGATTCGCCATCATCAAATGTTGGTTCTTCGAATTTGGAATGACAACTGAAAATGCTTCTGTGATGTCGAAATTGTGAGTAAAAAATTAAATTTGCGAACGGTTCTCGCCGTTCAAATGCTGTCTTCTGCTATCCGCAGATTTCTCCCTTTCCAAAAATTCATAATTTCCGCGAAAATAATTATTTTCTCAGGAAGAGGCTTCATTTCTATCAATTTTGTTGATCCAGGGATCTCGAAAAACCCCGGATATTTGACAAGTTTTCTTTCTTTCCCTCTCAAATACTTGGGAAAAATTATATATGGAGTCAGTGCCGTGCCCATGGAAAAAAATCCAAATGGGATTGAACCAACACCCTTAAAGTTATGTTTGACTTACTTTCAGATTGCACTTGGATTAAGAAAGCAACTAAATTTTATTATGAAAACTATCTAGAATAAAGCACTTACTTATCAGAAATAAGATTTAAGCATTTCTCGACTGAAATAAAGTAAACTATGCATCTATTTTTCAATATACAGTTCGGAAAGTAAGTTGAAGGCAACATGAAATAACATGTAAGGCTTTCGTTACCTAAAATTAAGAAGTACACCTTACGGAATTCTAGGTTGACTCTGCCTTAAGGCGCTTCCTCCCGTTCAATTTTTATCATTTTTCTTACTCACGCCCATTTTCCTCCTACACGGATGAATTGTTCGATGTAATATTTTACCATATAATCTCAAGGGTATAATGCCCAACCTCCCGAACTCTGTTTTTTGAAAAATGGTCTTGTTTTTTTTTCAATTAATCGAAAATGTGGTTAATTTCTGCGCCTGCAAACGAGCAATCCGCCACCGGGAAAGTACCACCGCTGAACCTAAAACAGGCGCTCGAATTTTACATAGAATGTACCTAATTCACCGTGACGGTTTTCGTGGATGCTGAAATTGAATTTTAATATGCTGCATTAGGTTCATTACATAATTACGAGACGATTAAAAAAAGATGGAAAAAATCGGTTAGCCCGTTCAATTTCTGTTCGGAGTTTTGGTAATTTTTGCATTTTATTCAAGATTACCTTCAACGGCGATACCACGCTGAAAACACCAGTTCCCGTTAGATCACTGAAGTTAAGCAGTGTTGGGCGCGGTTAGTACTTGGATGGGTGACCGTTCGGGGAATACTGCGTGTTGTTGACCCGTCGTGGGTGTGGTGGACCCACACTGGTAGTATTTATCCACCTAGAAACACTACCCGAATCGGGTAGTGAGGCAATGAACTTTCGAGTTCGAAATGCTAATAAATTTTTTTTTTTTACCTTCAATACTGCGAATATTGACCAATTTTCCTAATTCCTTGAAAAAATTTTTTTTTCAATTATATCATTTTCAAATTTTATCAGCTAATAAAAATGTCATCGATTCATGTTTTGCGCAATTTTAGAGATTGTAACAGTATTCATTGTCGGCGGGTGATTTACTTTGGTCTTTATCGAAAGACAAGAGCATATTCGAGGAGATTAGATAACTGCACATCGGAGTAATTCATTAATTACTCCATTGATGATTAATCAATTCATTATTATACAAATGAGTAATAATAAGTGTTTATTCGATTGATTGACTGAACAATTACTTAATGAAGCAATTGTAAATTAATTAATCAACTAATTATTTGACAATTTCCGCATTCAGATGTGTATTCATTGGAGGCGGGCGATTTAGTTTGGTCTCTATCCAAAGACAAAAGCAGATTCAAGGATGATTCATCAATTGATGAACTATTCAATTAATTAATTTATAGACCTGTAAGCCGTCGCGCGACGCCGCCGGCGAAATTGCTTCAAAATCGCGACGAAAAAGAATGTCGAAGTATCCGAAGAATATAAATTATATACAGGATATCGAATGTAATTGTGATAACCAAATTATATTAACAAAATGTCAACATATTGAAAATTTGGCTTGCAAAGTATATTCGTATGTTGGCATTGCTTGACTTTATTGATAGGATCATGTTTCATCATGAAAATTTTTTTGAATGTTATAGTTTGTTTATTTTATCAACAAATTTTATAAACAAATTCAGAGTTTCGTCACTTACAGGCAGAAAGTAATTGTTTTTTTTCTAATCATCTATAATAATTTTCAATGTTAATTTAAAATGAAAAAAATACTTTAATTCTGATGTATTTTATTATTACCTTTAATATTCGAAAATCTGCATATATTCAACAAAAAATGGAAATTAAAAAAATTTTCAGTGGACAAAATTAATTTTTAACAACAAAAAAGTTGAAAAAAAATGATTTTTAACAAAATAATTCAAGATATCTTCTTATGAAAGTACAAAGTACCTATCAGACCTGGATATCAATCCCAGATATCAATCTTCATCACAATTTCATGATTATATCTCTGTTACTTTTCGAGATATGGTGAACAGAAAAAATTTACAAACACACGGACATTTTTTAAAAACTTCATTTTCGAGCTCCCGGGGTTGCATTATATCAAATATACGAAAAAGTATATTTAAGCATTGAGCCAATTAAAAACCCCCATCTATAAGGAAGCAATGAAGAATTGATTAATCATCAATGGAGTAATCAATGAATTGCTCCGATGTGCAATTATCTAATCTCCTCGAATATGCTCCAGTCTTTCGATAAAGACCAAAGTAAATCACCCGCCGACAATGAATACTCTTACAATCTCTAAAATTGCGCAAAACATGGATCGATGACATTTTCATTAGCTGATAAAATTTGAAAATGATACAATTAAAAGAAATTTTTTAAAAGGATTAGGGAAATTGGTTAATATTCTCAGCATTGAAGGTGTTTATGTATGTATACCATTAGGCCATTTCCCTTTCGGGGTAGGCGTGAATAATAGGTAATCTTGAATAAAATGCAAAATTACCAAAACTCCCAACAGAAATTGTTACGGGTTAACCAATTTTTTTCTATCTTTTCTTAATCGTTTCGTAATTATATAATGAACCTAATGCAGCATATTAAAATTCAATTTCTTCATATTTTTATAATTATCAATTTCGTTCAAGCGGCTCTAATCGTGTCAGGTAAGAGGTCTTACTAATTCAGTAAGAACGTGTGCAATCATAGTTTGAAATAAACCGTACTAACGTAGCGTGAGACTGAGATCAGACGAGAGAAGTATTTTCTCTCGGTGTATAATCTAGTCCGCGTTTCAAGTGACGCTTTGTCGTAAATTTCTAAAATTCTCGAACGTTACCTGAGTTTTATGTGTATTTCAAATTCTATTCAGTAAAAATGTCACTCATGAACTGTCTATTTACTATATTTCGAAGTCCGAAATTGCGTTTTCTTTATACATACATGCAAAACCCTCGTTTGCCCACCGTTTACAGACATCCAAAATGGCCGATTCCGCATTTGTGCGCGAAAGCAATGAGCAAAGTTCCCAACACCGATGACCAAAACGCTGTCACCGGTTAGCAAAATGGTCTCCACGGTTACCAAAATATTTCGGCAACCGGTTGCCATCTAGCATCGTAAATGGCTACTACGTTTTGGCCACCGCTTGCCATCTAGCGTCATAAACGGTTACTATGTGAACATCATTTTGGGTGAGATTGGGTTTATTTCGTTCGTGACAGTTTGTTTTCGTTTATTTTTGTTCAAGTAATCCGTTGCATGAAGAGTTTAAAGAGTTTATTACAAGCTAAGGTGCAAACGGAAAAAAATCATAGAAATGGATTTCGCTGACGAAGACAGCATTGCAACCCTAATAGCACGGAACGTTCCTGGAACGTTCCCGGAACGTTCCATGGGAACTTTCGGAACGTTCCAGCGGAACGTTCCAGGGAGGTGTAAAATGTCCGCCGTTTGGGAACGTTCCAGGAACGTTCCACTGGAACGTTCCAAACATAAATTAACGTTATTGTTATTATTATCAATAAAAAACTCGTAAAACCTAAGTGATAGGTCAAAATCGATGTCAATTTATGATACGGATATCATATTATAGTTTAGTATATGCGGTACTCAAAATTCAAAAATGACATCCATTCTTACCTATCTCTTACGGTTTACGAGATAATTGTTGTTAAAAACAACAATAATGGAAGGTTCCCCTCAGGTCCCAGTGGAACGTTCCTGGAACGTTCCACTGGAACGTTCCCAAGGGCGGACATTTTACACGTTGCGGGAACGTTCCTGGAACGTTCCAGTGGAACGTTCCGAAGGTGCCCGCGGAACGTTCCAGGAACGTTCCCGGAACGTTCCGTGCTATTAGGGAAGTTTCCATGACCTACAAAAAATGATAGAGGAAGCAGACAACATCGTGTTATTTTCAGGAAAGATAAACATTTTGGGAGTTATTTTGTTTCTTGCGGGGGGCTCCGCCCCCCGAGCCCCCCGCGGGGGCTCGGCCCCGCGGGGTC
>CAKNXH010060235.1:28274-60435 GCA_932178445.1 Andricus quercusramuli
ATTCATGTTCTTCATTTTATTGATAATTTATTGGGGGACAAAGGGCATTTTTTAGCACCGCCGCCCTCCAAAAGCTTATCACAAAAAAGATTTTTGTTGCTCCATCCAATTCAAAAAATATTAATATTTATTAATATTTTTATAATATTTATGCATATTCACGGTAATGTTTAGAAACAAAAAAAAATTGACCCCGCCGCTCCTTAGTCAGTAGTCCTATAATTCAAACCGATTGTTCTATTGCGCGGATTTCTTGTAACCCTTTTATCTCGTAAACCGCTTTCCATCTTAGCAAACTGTTTCAGCTTTTTTACAAGCTTCTTCATATAATTAATTTATAGTTGGACCACTTGATAAACTTGGAATTTATAAATAAATTTGCAGAGGGCCTAATTTCGAAATTCCAGAAATCGAATTTGATGGTTTCGGAATTTATTGCTGGGTAACTTGATAAATTTATAATTTATAATTTCAAAATGTTCAAATCATAATTTCAAAGTTATAATTTGAAGTTGGGTAAATTTACAAATTTACATACAATCATAAATTGATTTATGTATGAAATTGGTGCATTTGCAGTTGCTGTCTTCAAAAAATTTTTAAATATTTGCGCCACAATCGATTTCGCGAGTGGCAATTTGTGGTGCGGACTTCAGAGCATTGAAGATTCGGAGCGCGAATTTGACAGCCGGTCTGTTGGCGAGTTTGCTTTGCTGCTTACCAATACAGTCTTATGGTCCTCACATACAGGACATCTCAATTTTATTCTACATTTTTCTCCATTTCGCGACGTACTTCGCGAAATTTAGGTTCGCCATCATCAACATTTGGGTCTTCGAAAATCAGTTAGCCTCTGAAAATACTTCTGTGATGTCAGAATTGTGAGTAAAAAAATAAATTTGCGAACGGTTCTCGCCGTTCAAATGCTGTCTTCTGCTATCCGCAGATTTCTCCCTTTCGAAAAATTAATCATTTCCGCGAAAACAGTTATTCCCTCAGCAAAAGGCTTCATTCCTATAAATTTCGTTGATCCGAAGATCTCGCAAAACCCCGGATATTTGACAAGTTTTCTTTCTTTCGCTCTCAAATACTTGGGAAAAATTATATATGGAGTCAGTGCCGTGCCTATAGAAAAAAAAATTCCAAGTCGGAGTTAACCAACACCCTTAAGCCGTTTTTCTAGAGAACGGCTCATATGTATATGTCACACTTTTCATGCATGCCCTACAAGAAACGTAAAATTCAAAAGTATTGTTTCGCATTCACGATTTGTTTCCGTGAAGTTTGTTATGTGTCAGTTTCACATTGGAGGTTTGCCGAAAACGTTTAAATGCGATACTTCTTATATAACATTAAATTCCTTAATGCGTTTGAATACTAAAGATGAACATTTTTAAACGCAATGCTTTTTAATGCGAGACTTCATCTTCTCTTTAATGCTTTCTAATGCGACCGAATGAGAGAAAATTTTAGATCGAAATGAAAACTTTTTAAATCAAGAGTTCGCATTACTTTGAATCCTTTTGAAAACGAAAGAATGAGACTCATTTTTTGAGCGAGGTAAAAACTTTTCAATGCGAAAGTTCACATATGGTTAAATACTTTTGAATGCGATAGAATGAGACGAAATTTTTTATCGAGTGAAAACTTTTTAATGCGAGAGTTCGTACTGGTTTGAATACTTTTCAATACGAATTAATTATGGAAATATTTCGGTTGAGTGGAAACTTTTTAATACGAAAGTTCGCATTAGCTTTAATGATTTTAAATTCGATCGAATGAGAAGAATATTTAAATTGAAAACTTTTTAATGCGAAATGTCACATTGGTTTAAATTTTGCAAATTCCAAAAGTTATTGGAATACTTTTGAATGCGTAACCGCGGATTAAAATTTTATTCAATATTACATAAAGTGTTTATTTATTTATTAATATTTAGATATTTATTCTACATAATTTAAAAAAAGTTTTACAATAAACAGGAACCGCTTGATTTTTTTATAATTTCTCATTATTTAGATCTCGCATTCGGCGTCTTGAAGTTTAATGCGAACCTAGACTTTGCACCGAAAAAACGATATTCTAATATTAAGAGTGTCATATTCTTACACGCATATTCTTAGTAATATTCTTAATGAAGTAAGCGAAGTTCTCAATTTAAGAGTATCTTCTAACCAAAGGACGAAATGCGCCTTGCTCTGTCCAAACATTTCTTTTAATGTTTTGTGCGACGTGCTATTCGATCAGTTTTTCGAATTCGTAATAAGTGAGAAGCTACCAATTCTAAGGATGAATCGCGTGTGCACATTAGGGTGGTCCAAAAAATTTTTTTTTGAATTTTTATGGGGACACTCCCCAAATTTGTTGGAATCGACCCAAAAATAAATCCGTTTTTGTCAATCCTATTCAGAATCCTCAATATTATCTCAATCAAGTTGAAACTCAACATTTCTCTTCACAATGAGCCATAGAATACGAATAAAATATCACTTTTCAAAAACCAACACCATAAGTCTGTTTTATAGGGTCCCAAAGAAACCCCAGAAGTGAAAAAATGGGGTTTGCGAGTTTTTGGCGCTAATTATGATTTTTTTGCGGTTTTTTTATTGCGAATTGTTTCTAACATATAAAATATTACTTCATACTGATAATTAGATATTTAAATGAATTGTTTAAACAATTTGTTATTGTTTTTAGCAATTTTCTCACCGAATGGAGTTGGAAAGACGCGGTTTTTTCATTAATAATATTATATTTGAATTATGCTAGAAAGATGCGTTTTTTTTTATTTCTGGCTTTTTGTATAATTTTCATTTGGATTGAATTGATAATGAATTGAAGTTGACAAAATAATTGTTCAAACAATTTATTATCTTTGTTAATAATATTCTATTTGCTTAATTGGTAGAATGTTGTGATTTTTTTCTGAAATTTTCGACTGTTTGTTTATTTTTTATTAGGCGTGACTTAATAATTGATCAGATTCAGCAAAAATAATTGTTTAAACAAATTATTATTGTTTATGTCTATGTCCATCTATATCGATTGCGCCTGATAGTTGCGGTTTTTTGGCAATTTTTACCTTTCTGTCCTTTTTTCACTTAGTGAGGTAATAATTAAATAAAGTTAACAAAAAAAATGTTCAAACAATTTAATATTGTTTATAACTATCTTTTCTTATATAAGTCTTGGAAAGTGGCGGTTTTTTCTAAAATCTTTCACTTTGTTTCGCCTGCTTAATTACTAACAATTAATAAATAAACATTAGAGAAAACTATATTTTAAACAATCTCTTTCCTTTCCGTGAATATATATTTTTCTGAAATAAAACAGATATTTAAAATTCTTTGTTTTTGCCTCTTGTGTAAAATAGCTTTTTTTCTTTAAATTAATTCTTTTAAGCATTTGGAAAAAAGCAAAAATAATTCACTTAAAACAACAATACCTTTGGAAAAATCATTTTTGTTGTGGTTGACTTATTACTTGTTCATAAATAAAAAGGCGATGCAAAGTGAAAGATTTTAGAAAAAACCGCCACTTTCTAGCACTTATCTGAGAAAATATAGTTATAAACAATATTAAATTGTTTGAACAACTTTTCTGTTAACTTTAATTAATTAATACCTCACTAAGTGAAAAAAGGACAGAAAGGTAAAAATTGCCAAAAACCGCAATCATCAGGCGCAATCGATATAGATGAAGACAGTCATAAACAATAATAATTTGTTAAAACAATTATTCTTGCTAAATCTAATTTATTCTCAAGTCACGCCTAATAAACAATAAACAAACAGTTGAAAATTCCAGAAAAAACCGCAACATTCTACCGGTTAAGCGAAGATAATATTATCAACAATGATAATAAATTGTTTAAACAATTATTTTGTTATCTTGAATTCATTATTACTTCACTCCAAATGAAAATTAAACAAAAAGCCAGAAATTAAAAAAACCGCATCTTTCTAGCATTATTCAATTATAATATTATTAATTAGTATGATGAATTGTTTAAACAATTATTTCGTTAACTTTAATTCATTGTTACTTCACTTTGAATGAAAAATGGACAAAAAACCAGAAACTAAAAGAAACGCATCTTTTCAGCATTATTCAAATATAATATTATTATTAATTATAATTAATCGTTTAAACAATCACTATTGTTAACATTGATGAACTTTCACTTCTCTGTAATTAAAAATTGGACAACAAATGGAAAATTTGTGAAAAAATCGCGTCTTTCTAACTCCATTCTGTGAGCCCTGGCGGACCGGTCGAACGCAAACATTACGCTACAGCGTAACGGTAAAGTAATGGTAAAGTAATGGTAAAGTAATATGGCATTATAATTAATAAAGGAAACAAAATTAATATGTAAATTGTTGCAATTATAATAAAACGTTAAAATTTACATTAAATGGTCATGCCGTAATTGCAACAAGTTGCTTTCTCAGCGTTAAAAAATAAAAAAACAAAGTGGCTGTCATTCAAGTCGGGTTCCTGCAGACTGGCAACCCACTTAAAGCCACGTTAGCGGGTTGCCAATATGCACGGGCCCGACTGCATGACGGTCACTATGTTTTTTTATTTTTTAATGCTGCAAAAGCAACTTGTTGCAATTGCGGCATGACCGTTGAACGTAAATTTCAACGTTTTATTATAATTGCAACAGTTTACATATTAGTTTTGTTTCCTTTATTAATTATAATGCCATATTACTTTACCATTACTTTACCGTTACGCTGTAGCGTAATGTCTGCGTTCGGCCGGTCCGCCAGGGAGAATATTGCTAAAAACAATAAAATTGTTTAAACGATTCATTGAAATATCTAATTTTCAGTACAAAGTAATATTTTATGTATTAGAAACAATTTGCATCAAAGAAACCGCAAAAAAAATCATAATTAGCGCCAAAAACTCGCAAAACCCATTTTTTCACTTATGGCGTTTCTTTGGGACCCTATAAAATAGACTTATGGTGTTGGTTTATGAAAAGTGATATTTTATTCGTATTCTATGGCTAATTATGAAGAGAAATGTTAAGTTTCAATATGATTGAGATAATATTGAGGATTCTGAATAAGATTTACAAAAACGTCTTTTTTTCTTATGGGGAATACATGTTAAACTTTATGGGGCTTGCGCCACCCCTAAATATACTTTTTTTTTCAAAACCAAAAAAATTGATTTATTTTTTGGTGGATTCGAACAAATTTCGGGGTGTCCCGATAGAAATTAAAAAAAAAAATTTTCCAATACATTTTTGGACCACCCTAGTGCACATCCATCTGCTTCTCTTTACAGAAAAAGTTAGAGTGAGAAAGGTCTGATGTGACAGTGAGGTTGAAAACCGTTGTACCACACCGAGACATAACCTCTCTACATTATTTATTCGTTCGCGTGTGACATGAAACTTTTCTCACATTAATGTTCTCTGCGAAGGGAAAGAAATAGAGTTAGAGATGCGCGCATGCGATTTATCCTCAGAGTTGGTTGCATTTCTTCGAGCTCGTCACTCATTATACAATTACTGCGACAGATTTCGGATGCAACTATTCTTAAACTTAGTGGGGAATTCTTACAATTAGACAAGCATATACAGGGTGTTTTTTTTAACTTGAGACAACGAAATATCTCAAAAAATACGCATCCTACAGAAAAAATGTCTGGAATAGAAACTTTTTATTTTCGAGGGGGAAAAAAGATTTGTTAAAATTTACCCCACCCCCACCCCACAGGAGGCAGGGATGGGGGTAACTTTGTAATTTCAAATGGCAACCCCAATTTTTTATCACAGATTCAGATTCTCCTTTACGAAATACGCAACTTTAATTCGGAAAATTTGTTTCGATTCGCGATAGATGACACTACAATTGGGAAATTAAGCACCCCGAAGGGAATAGACAACTACTACGTCCGAGTCGTTATTCCTGGGTAGAGCTAAAAGTAGTGTCAACAATTTCGTTTTTCGCAATTGCAGCGCCATCTATCGCGAATCGAAACAAATTTTCCGAATAAAACTTACGTATTCCGTAAAGGAGAATCTGAATCTGTGATAAAAAATTGGGGTTGCTATTTGAAATTACAAAGTTACCCCCACCCCTGCCTTCTGTGGGGGTGAGGGTGGGGTAAATTTGAACAAATCTTTTTTCCCCCTCGAAAATAAAAAGTTTTTATTCCAGACATTTTTTCCGTAGGATGCGTATTTTTTGAGATATTTTGTTGTCTCAAGTTAAAAAAAACACCCTGTATATTCTTAAGGTAAGAGGGCCTCCATCGTACATTAAGAATATATTCTTGGCGCCTATTTAGGTTGCAAATATTCTTAAACTTAGTGGGGAATTATTAAAATTAGAATATCGTTTTTTCGGTGTGTAATGCGAATCATCGAAACTGTCGTTTCGCATTCAGCGTGATGAAGTGTAATGCGAACCAGTATGAACTAATACTTTTAAAATCTTTTTTTCGGAACATAAAACAGAATTGAATCGCATTCAAACTGTCGATAAATTTGAATACTTTTCAATACGACGTTTTTTGCAGCGTGCACATACATAGTTTTCAGAATAAAAAGGTGTGACAGCATCAGGTATTTTCGATTGTTTTTCAAAAGTTGCATGAACATGTTCCAAGCCGTTTAATTATTTATTAAAGTAGAGATTAATTGAATGCTATTTTATTGAAATTCATTACCACATATAATATTTGCATGTGCGCATAAATTATATGAGCACCAAGCACGCGCATTCTGGTCTGGTAAACTACAATACCCGTAATACAATATTCCGGCAAACATATTTCACGATTAATCTAAAAATAGAAGAAACCCAATAAGATGGGGGTTACGAGGTTTCTTAGAAAGGAAAAAGGACAGTTTATTAAGATTGCGTGGACGCTAGTGCCGCCCAGTGGCGATACATAAAAGCTTCCGCGTTCCAAGGGTCTAGTGGGGGTCGCAGCAAGAATGAACGTAATGCATGGCGCGTTATGCGATGCTAGTTGGTTCGGTTGGTTGGGTGGGGAGACTAAGATAGTAGTGGGAGCGACGGACTCTGGCAACGGAACCTTGACGAGTTTCGAGCAGCGCTGAGCCAAGACTTGCAGAATGTCAGTACAAGTTGAAAAGAGCGAGCGGGGTTTTTCGCGCGTGGAGACGGAAACGCAGATATGGCGGGGCAAAGCCGGGGCTTGAACGCGGCAATGCCGTGCTCAAGGTTCAGTGATGGTTCAGTAGTCGCAAATGATCGGACTGTTGAGTCGGATATTCAGTTCAAATAAAAGGTGTTCCAACGGTTCGGTATTACTAAGCAAACTGTGTATTTGGGAACTTCCTCGTGCGACGAATTTGGATAATGCAAATACGTGAAAACAGTGATAAGAACTGATTTCTCGGCTATATCACTATGAGCAGTAAAAGTGAATTAATGTGTCGCAATTGTATAACTTTGTTTATACACGTTACGTGAATACTTTATGTTATCATTATGACGATACAGTTGGGATCTACATGGGAGATGACGTGGAACCGGTTGAGGGTCATTCGAGTGAAATGCAGACTTATGTTTACCTTAATGTCGTTTCGAAATTTGACAAGTTTCTATATAGAATAACTCATTTACATCAACGACAATGTTTTAGTGCAGTGATTATTATCTAGTACACAATTCAACTATTAATATTCTTCTTCATAATGTTTTTTGAATTCGTATGTAAAAATATGTATAAATGACATTTTAAAATCACACAGAAAGGAATTATGTTCATCTTTAGGCATTGCTTGTTGAAATGTGTGCAGTGTAAGTTTATAAAATTTATAGACTTATCTGTCAATCTAAAATTTTTAGAAGAAACTAGAATTATTTTAACCAGACTATATCCACCACACTATATAAATTTTATATTGGGTTTACTATTATATTTTCTTCAATTAAATTATAACTGTATGTCAGCGAGAAGTTAAGAGTATTGTTAAAAAAAAGTTTCAAGTTCGAACAGTGGTGAAGTATGAAGAATAAGATGACTAAGTTCAAGTATGATTCCAGAAATTATTTAGTGTATCGCGACTGAATGCCACTGTGGTTTTACCATTAATAGTTTCGAAATATATGTACACATTATAAGTACAGATTTGCAGTTTTATTTGTACAAATAAGATTTTGAAAATAATACTAATGTGTTTGTGTGCGTGCTGTGCGAAATACGGGTGTACTTACAATGGATTAAAGAGTATAAAATCATATGTGAAAAAATAGTAAATTATTGACTGCAGAAACTGATTGTTTTCTTTTTGTATCTACGAGTTCAATATCTTCAGATCGTGGAGTACTTGAAGGTAAGAAATTTAGGAGAAAGTAAAATTATAATATAGAATTATTTTGTATTTTGTAGCTTTATGTACTCACTTTGAATCTTTTATTCATTGGAATTCACTGTGCTTAATTTGCAAGGGATGGCTTTTTTATTTGGCCAGTTAATAAAAAGAGCAACAATGCAAAATTAACTGCCGCGTGTTCAAATATTGAGACTAATCTGAAAATGAATGTTACAATTTGAAGCTTATTCTGGATTTGCTCTTATAGCTATTATTTAGTTGATTTCCTTTGAAAAAAAAAGAAAACTTATAGTTACAGTGCTATACAATTTATTTAATATTTTCTGGCAGCTTAATATAACTGAAGCCTCAAATTTAGTTCAGCTATCTGTATTTATGTCTCATTTGTCATACAATTTTAACTTTTATTTTATTAAGAAGATGCATGATAAACATACTATAAACAAAATGCAATAAAATAAAAATTAATTGCATCGAACTACACTATCTTTTTCATAATTTATTTATGAAACTACGGAATGAATCACCATCTGTTTCTTATTAATAGCTATAGTTCATAAGGTAAATAATAATTATGCTTCTTTCAATATTTTTTTCTTTCAAATTAGATGCTCAACTTCGATTTCATAAGTTCATTTAATTTTATTTGGCATATTTTTTGCATCGCCGATATTTTTGGTAGAATTTAGTATTTTTTTGTAATTTTATTGTATTTGTTACAGTAGCATGTTAGGTAACAATTATTTAACGTGGTAATGTGAGAGAAACGTGACATTTGTGTACACGAATTTCATTATCCATAATAGTATTTGTATGATATTTATAAATAACATTATGGGAATGACGTAGTTACTCACTTGTTAGTAACATGTCGCTAACCTGTTCTAGTATGTTCTAGAACAGTTACAGACCTGTTCTGTAACCATGCTTGCTGGGTTAGGTAGCTCGCGAAACTCGTATAGTCGGCTGAGTGGCCTTCACGTTAACGATAGTGTACGTGTATGATAGCATGTCGGTTGCGTGTGTTTAAAAAATAATGATGTGAAGTAAATTCAATGTAACAATTTCCTTACTTGCTACAAAATGGCAAGCTTGAAATATAAGAAATAATTGCTTGTGAAAAGTATTTTCTAAATATTTTTTAAGAAAATAAGGAACTATAATAGACACTTGAGGCTCACTGTTAAAAAAATCTGATCGAAATTTAATATACATGTGAGCAAGGGGCCGTGCTCAAATTGCGTAACGAATTTTGGGCCCTCTCTGAGACCCGCCTCCCTCCTTTAACAAACGTTAACAAAATATTTCTACCCCCCCCCCCTGCCCTCCACTCTTTCTGTACGTAATTTTGTGTTACCAGGAATGTTCTACTATAGGCGAGCGGTGCACCCCTAAAAAGACGTATACAAAAACGAGTTGACCGGCCAGATAGTTTCGCCAGGATAAAACCTTTTTTAATCGATGTATTATGTTGTTGCGAACAAAAAACATGACTGACATTTTTTCGTACCAATGGTCAGTGATTCGTTATTAACAAAAAACTAGCAAAATTGACAAGAATTAAAAAATCGATACGAAAACACATTTATTATATTTTTCGAGTTTTCGAGCTACGAGCGATTTAAGGTCGAAAAATAACCAAAATGCGCAAATTTCATAAATTTTTTTCTCGGTTTCTACTGGAGCTTTTAGAATTTTTTTTATTCAAGGTTACTCATCGAAAGTTATATTTTCATGCAAAATTTTTTTCATGCTGGTGACTTTCTTTCCCCTTTCAAGATTTGCGATCAAAAACTCGTGAAATTCACTGATTCTCCACGAATCTGCAGACACGGACGTTTTCATACTTTTGATTTCACACTATAAATATTTTGATTCTAAACCGTTTATATGGTTCTATACAGGAAAAACAGACAGTAAAATTGATCACCGTCGATTTATTTTTATTCATAGACAGTATGAAGAATTAGGTCACAAAAAAGTTTAGCTCTTATCACTTTACACGCCGTAAGTGGCTGTGATACCATAAGCTCATTTCATAATATAGGAAAAAAAAGCGTATGCTGGATTTTCCAAAATGTCTGATGCAGACTTCGATGATATTTAGCGAACGTAGTCGATTTACCTGTACGAAAAGCGTTGGATTCAGTGACGAAATGGTCAAGCGCGATTTATATTCCGAGTAAACCTAAAAGAAAGGAAGCTTTTTAAGGAGAAAATGCAACATCAATAAATCATTCAAGATATAAAATAATAATTATTAAGAATATACGAATAGACAAATTACCTCCGGCAGAGCCAGCGTTGTTACAGCATAATATGCGTGTTAAATGGCAAGTTAATGAATGGGCTCAAGCAAGATCTGCAAACGTAATATCTTTCGATCCAATACGATATGGCTGGATATTACACACTAACGTACTGGGCTTTAATTATTTTGAAGGAGATGCAGCCATGGAAATATTACATAAATTAATTTGTTCCGCAGTGGAAAGTCGTACTGCAGCGATGAAGAAATTTGTTCTTGCTTATCACAAGGTTTTAAATGTTGCGATTTGTCCTCTTGCTCTATATGTAAAAATCTAGAAATGCAAACTGTCGATATGGAAGCAGGGACTGAATGTGAGACTGAAGATTAGTTGTTCATCTAATAGATAGAAATAAATATAAATAAAAGTTTATATTTAAGCATAAATGTATATTTTGTATTAATAAATAGTTATTATTATATGCATTTCTTGTAACAACATTAAATTACTTTATTTTTCATTTAAATGTAAGGTATAACTCGTAATCTTAGATATCTATGTGATACTAACATTAATTAAAAAGTAAACAGCTACTGTATCAATAGTTCGCGAACGGATATTTTGTTTTTCGGCTACTCGCCCGCTCGTGGAGAATCGGCGAATTTCACGAGTTTTTGATGGCCAATCTTGAAAGGGGAAAGCAAGTCGCCAGGATGAAAAAAATTTTGCTTGAAAATATAACTTTCGATGAGTAACCTTGAATAAAGAAAATTCAAAAACCTCCAGTAGAAACCGAGAAAAAAATTTATGAAAATGGCGCATTTCGGTTATTTTTCGACCTTAAATCGCTCGTCGCTCGAAAACGAAGCGTTCTTAGAAAAAATGACAAGAGTTAAAAAGTGCTTATTTTCGCCCAAAATATATAATAAGTGTGTTTTCGCATCGATTTTTTAATCCTTGTCCATTTTGCAAGTTTTTTGTTAATAACAAATTACTGTCCATTAGTACGAAAAAATGTCACTAAGCTTTTTGGTCGCAACAGCATAATACATCGATTAGAAAAAGTTTCATCCTGGCGAAACTATCTGGTCGGTCAAGTCGTTTTTGTATACGTCTTTTTAGGGGTGCACCGCTCGCCTACTAATAGTTATTGCTAGTAGAATTAGGCAGGGTGTCGGAGAACTTCATTTTCAAAATTCCCTTATTTTTCCCCGTTTAATTTATCATTTTCTTTGATCATTAATATTAGAATACCAGCATTTTAATCTTGAAATACTTTCAACATAGAATCTTTCATAAACGAAATAAAACAAAATTTCAGATAAAAATTCAAAGATTTGTAATTTATTAATTTATTTTAAACAAGAAAATGTCTCTTCTACTACAAAAGATGCCTTTTTAACAAAATACTTGAATTTTCAACAAAATAATTAAATTGTTAACATAATAGTTGAATTTTCAACCTAAAAATGTGAATTCCTAACACAATGTGTCATAACCCGTGCAGAAATTGCCCGATTTAGCCCCAATTAAAGTAGGGCTTAGACAAGGCCCTCTTCAGGTTTTATATTTTTAATAAAAAAATGTTAATCCAGTGTGGCGATAATCAGGCAACCATATACAAGTATTCTGTCATTAATTATAAATATTTTCTCGCTGTTCTGGTTAAAAATTAATAAAATAATATTGAGATACAGATGGTATGTTAAGTTTTCATTTAGTGGAATTGGAGGGGTTTTCTTTTGAAAACCCTAAGTCGGGAAGTCTCCAGGAATACTTGGCAACGTCGAATTCAGAAACATAACCTATATTTTATCATAGTACCTTGCGTGCGAAATGCGAATGTCATTTTGACTTAGAGCGTACTTCAGAGATTGTATAATAGGGCGTATCGAAAAAAAATAAAGTTGTTAGCGCGAAGTTCTAATAGCAATAAAAACTTTCTTTTGGGAGTCAAAAACACTTCCCTAAAGTTTCATACAAAAAAAAAATCCTTCTGTCTCCGCATCGTAGATATAGCTAAAAATCACCAAAAACGAAGCACTTCTTCAAATTTGAACAGCAAAATTTTTTTTTTTTCTAATTTAAATTATCGATAAAAATAGTTCAAAGCAAGTCTATTTATACCTGTATAGGGATAATTCCATTAAAATATTTTTTACCCTCCCTAATCGACTTTGAAGTTTCAAAAAATCGAAAAAAGTCCACTTTTTCGCTATTTTCTTAGATTTATGGTCAATTTCTCGACTATTTGACCATATAATGTATGATATACGTGGATCAGAATGTATTTGCAATATGTTGAAACAATAATATATAAAGAATGTTGACATTAAAATAATTTTTATTGGCTTTGAATTACAAAAAAATACTTAAAAGTGATATATTGCTCTTTATTTGACAATAAAATTAATTTTCGGTACATATATGATCAGGAAAAATAGTTTGAAGCAAGGAAATTTGTCATTACATAGCAAAAAATGATTGAAATATTTTTTACCCTACCTAAGTGACCTTTAAATTTCAAAATATCGAAAAAATGGACTTTTTCGCTATTTTCTTAGAGTTACGGCAATTTTTTCAACTATTTGACCATGAAGTGTCTGATATACGTTAAGAATAATATATTTTCAATATGTCACGTCAATAATATATGCAGAAGGTCGATATTAAAATCATTTTTATTGATTGTGGATTATAAGAAAATCTCTAAAAGTGATATATTGATCTTTATTCCACAAAAAAATTAATTTTTTGTATCTAAAGCAGGTATAAATGTTTTCAAGTGTACCTAGATTTACACTTGTACACTGAGAAGGTAATTTAAATCATTCTTATCAGGTCAGAATAACTTAGACGATAAAAAAAACCCAGAATTCAATTTTTAGCTATTTTCTCGAAGTTATATGACTTATCAACCATGTGTCCATCGTACGAGTATGATATATTTCTTAAAGTATATCCTTAATAAAATCAAATAAAAAAAAAGTCGGAATATATATTTGCTTGTGATAATGTCATTAAATTATCAAAGTATTACCAATAACCTACTTTTATGTTGATTTGTTTCATTCGTTTCAATTTATTCGTCCCATTTCAATTTCGAAACAAAATCATTTTTCGTTACAAAAATGGGCAAGCTTTTCCGCCTTTCGAATCTTGATCGGATGATTCCATCTCTAACGTCAGAGGAGTAAGCTTGCCGAGATGCAGGAAATGAGATGAGTTACGTCCTTCGTTGTGAATTGTTAGAAGTATTCCATAATTATAAAACAAAAAGTGAATTTTAACCTTGAGTTTTAGTACGAAGATCTGATTCATATAGCTAGAATTAAGGCTCAGTCGACTGGCCAAGTTTTGTTTAATAAATACCGAGATAAGATATACTTCCGTGTGGTCCTTCTTGCTTTCAGTTTAGTTTCACATAAGCCTTCGTCGAATAAAGAGCAGTATTCAAAACGGTCTATAATTTGTCTTCATTTATTTAAGCCCTTAGACCTTTAGGTTATGGGTCCAGTTCATCGCGTCTACACGGATTAATATTTTATCAGTTCGGAAGTAATTTACAAAAATGGATAACAAACTAAGTAAACGCAACATAAATCCGTTTAATGGTGAAAAATATACAGTGTGGAAATTCCGAGTGAGATTATTACTTGCTCAACTTGGTGTGTTAGATATTGTGGATGATGCTTTCCCGGCTGAGACTTCAGAAGAATGGCGTAAAAAGGACTCTACCCCAAAAAGCATTATTGTGGAATATTTAAGTGATACCTTTCTGGGTTTTGCAAAAGACACTGCTACTGCAAAAGACATTTTTCAGGGTTTGGATGCAATTTATGAAAGACGAAGTTTGGCAACCCAATTGGCTTTGCGAAAAAAACTTTTAAGTTTGAAATTGCAAGGCGAAGTAACCTTGCTGCAGCATTTTACAAAATTTGATACGATAATGGCAGATTTAATAGCAGCAGGTGCCTCACTTGAATGAGATGGACAAGATCTCCCATCTTTTATTGACCTTACCCGGTACGTACGATGGCATTGCGACAGCACTGGAGACTTTGGGTAACGACAATTTAACCCTAGCTTTTGTCAAAACGAGACTACTAGATCATGAGGTAAAATTGCGAACCGAAGAACAATCCACTACCCTTAAAGTTTTACATGCTAGTGGTGCTCCAACACCAGAATCGAATGGGAATAAGGCCACAAACAAGAAGTGGAAACCACGCAAATTTTTAAAAAGACAGCAACGATCAACAAATCCCGGACCATCAAAGAAAAGTGGTTTTAAATCCCCATACAAATTATCCAAAGTGGCTTGTGAACATTGTGGACGACACAATCATGAAAAATCCGATTGCTATTATTATAAACGGATGACACAACAAGGAAATTTGAAAACCATTCAAACAAATATTGCAAGTGTGGATGGATTTGCGTTTATGATGGGACGCTCACATCCGACTACCAGGACTAATACTAACGAGATATTATTCTTGCTGGATTCGGGATCAACAGATCATATTATCAACAGAGAAGACGTATTTACGACTTGTAAAATTTTATCATCGCCACTGAAAATTCTCGTAGGAAAAACAGAAGAATCAATCAACGCTATCAAG
The DNA here is from genome assembly GCA_932178445.1 of Andricus quercusramuli. NCBI lineage: Eukaryota > Metazoa > Arthropoda > Insecta > Hymenoptera > Cynipidae > Andricus > Andricus quercusramuli. The sequence continues at coordinate 43,481 of CAKNXH010060235.1, forward strand.
AGTGGAATTATTCAAGTAACCACAAATCTTGGAAGCCCAGGAGTATTAGAAAACGTCCTATATGCACCGGATGCTGCATTCAATTTGCTGTCGGTTCGCCGTCTGCAAGAAAAAGGTTTCAAAATAATTTTCGACGCTGAAGGGGTCACCGCAGAAAATGGTAAAGGAAAAACCATTCTAACAGGTAAGCCAGTAAATGGTTTTTTAGCGTCGTGTTCAGTATTAACAAAAACATGGTAAATGAAAGTCATATAAATGTCAATAAGTCTGATATTTTCAAGTTATGGCACGAACGTCTTGGTCATATAAGTAATTTTAAATTTGATCAAATAAAAATTCAAAAATTGTTCGAAGATGTTAAAGACCTTGATGACGTCAAGCCTACAAATGAAATAAGTAAACCTTGCATTTTTGGTAAACAAGCGCGACTTCCATTTAATAAATGCAAAGACAAAAACCATGTTACAAGACCCTTATTTATTGTCCATACAGACGTTTGTGGGCCGATTACACCACCTACTATTGACAATAAAAATTATTCTGTAACTTTTATTGATGTGTTCACTCACTACACAGTTACATATTTGTTAACCTTCAAATCAGATGTTTTTGGTGTATTTAAAGACTTTGTAGCAAAAAGTGAAACTCATTTTAATCTGAAAATTGTTAATCTTTATTGTGATAATGGACGAGAATATATGTCCAATGACTTCAAAGATTTTTGCTCAGAAAAGGGAATAATGTTCCATTTAACAGTACCTTATACACCGCAGCAAAACGGAGTAGCGGAACGAATGAATCGAACAATTACAGAAAAAGCTCGTGCAATTATAAACGCAGCAGGTTTAGATAAACAGTTTTGGGGTGAAGCTGTATTGACAGCAACTTATTTAATAAATTTAACACCTACAAAAGCTGTTAAACGTTCGAAAACTCCGTATGAACTGTGGCATAATAAAAAATCCAGATTAAGTCATTTAAGGGTTTTTGGTTCTACCGTATATATACACTTAAAAACAAGAACCAGTAAATTTGATAATAAATCAGTCAAAGGAGTTCTTGTCGGCTATGAACCGAATGGGTACAAAATATGGAACATTGAAACCCAAAAGTTTCAAATAGCGCGCGATGTCATTTTTGATGAAAGAAATTTTAAGATTTCAAGACCAAGGTTACCTGGAGGATCTAATTCTTCTACGCAAGTTCCGATAAACAATAACGAGAACTGTGATACAGACACAAAGCACGCAGAAATTCCCGAAAGTAGTAAAACTCTTTTACCTGAAGTCGAACGACAAGAAAATAATCAAAAACAATCCAAATTAAGAAGAAGTGATAGAATTAAGAATCTTCCTCAGCCTTCTTACACAAAAAAATAAAAACGATGAGTTCGATGCATATGCAGCGTGCACACAAAATGTTATTGACAAAATCCCTACAAATTTCCAAGAGATTAAAGAAAGGGATGATCGAACTCAGTGGGAGTTGGCTATAAAGGAAGAACTCAATTCACTTAAAATAAATAATACTTGAGATATTGTATCAAAACCCCTAAATAAAAATATCATAACTTGTAAGTGGGTATTCACATTAAAAAATGATGAATTTGGAAATCCTTCAAAATACAAGGCAAGGGTACACAGAAAAAAAAAGTCTTAAAGTTGGGTTGGTCTTGTTTTTATTTTTGCCTTAAATTAAGCCCAATACTAAATGAGAGCATGAATATCGTTTTAAAAGAAGGCCTTATCGGCTTAGAACTAAAATTAATCCATTGATATGGCTTCTTTGCAAATATTCATCTTGAAACAAGCCCCATTAGACTTATTAAGACAGCAAGATCTTCGCAGTTAAAAAGAAGACGATATTGAGGCTACCGTTTAGCCCTCTAGAAGCGAGATTCAAAAATCTAACGTCTTCTCGCAGTTGTGACAGGAGCAGGAAAATAGACGCCACGCCAAGCATGCGAAATGCGTCAATTATAAGTTTTTATTAAGTGAAATTATATCTTATTTAACCTGCTCTATTTATTAAACCTAATTTAACATATTCTCAACCATATTCGAGGTTAGTACATCTCATCATATACTCTTGTTAATGTTATTCACCGCACAGTCATATAGTCGGGGTTCTCGTCTCGCGACACCTATAACCTATACAACTCTTCACATTATGATTGGATCGCAATTAGGTTATTTCACAGCAAATGAAACAAGAGTTTCGTATGTTTCAGTATTAAATGTAAATTTTTGTATAGTCTCATGATAAGAAACAAAATTATATATATATTTATTATTGCTTTAGTCCTTCTATATTTTAGTCTGCGATAACGCTTTCTTCAAGCCCACGTTTTGGCTTACGGCTAGTTTTAGACAGTATAGCAGTTACATTCAAGCCCACATTCTGGCTTGCGACTACTTTTCAGCCCATGCAACGTCTCAACTTTAGTTTCTCAATCGCTTTCTTTTAAAGCCTTAATCCTATTCTAGTTTTTAGCAAATGCTGTCTTCTTTTTGTTACACCTTAAAACAAGCCCATATTTGGTATTGTATTAAGACTTTTTTTTTTCCGTGTAGTTGCGCGGGGTTTCAGTTAAAAATATTCAGTAGACTATAACGAAATTTTCGCACCAGTTGCAAGAATTTCCACTTTTCGTTTTCTTTTGGCATTTGGGAATCAGTTTAATCTTTTAATTCATCAAATGGATGTTAAAACTGCCTTCCTAAATGGCATATTGCAAGAAGAAATTTACATGCAAATTCCGGAAGGTGTCGAGGCAGAAAATAATCAGGTGTGCAAATTAAATAAATCTATATATGGAGTAAAACAATCATCTCGTTGTTGGTATGAACTTTTTGATAAAATAATGAAGGAAAAAGATTTTAAAAATTCTTCAGCTGATAACTGTTTATATTATTTGAACAAAGGTGACGTAAGCAAAAATACTTACTTTTATATGTAGATGACATTATTATATTAACATACGAGCAAGAAACTATGTTCAAATTTAAACAATATTTACACACTTGTTTTAAAATGACTGATATAAACGAAATAAAAGTTTTTCTAGGAATTTCGATTGAAAGAGGGGAAGAAACAATATCATTAAATCAAACTTCATATTTAAGAAACGTTTTAAAAAATGTTGGTATGAGTGATTGTAAATCCATAGACACACCTTTACCGTTAAAAGTAGATTATGACGCTTTGAATTCAGATGAACATTACAATGCACCTTGTAAGAATTTAATTGGATGTCTTATGTATGCGATGTTATCAACAAGACCTGATCTATGTTTTCCAATTAATTTCTTGAGCCGATATCAAAGTAAAAATACGAAAGAATTGTGGAAATACTTGAAAAGAGTGTTAAGATACGTAAAAGGTACTTTAGAATTGAAACTTACGTACATTAAAAGTGAGCATAAAAATATGTTAATTGGCTATGTTGATGCTGACTGGGGTAGTAATGAAATTGATAGAAGAAGTACAACCGGATATCTGTTCAGAATTTTTGAAAAATGTACTATAACGTGGAATACTAGAAGACAGAATTCTATTGCGACTTCATCCACAGAAGCTGAATACATAGCACTTTTTGAGGGTGCTAAAGAAGCTATGTGGCTTAAGTCACTCTTAACTAGTATAAATATAAATATACCGGAAGACATTGTCATATATGAAGATAACACTGGTTGTATGAGTATTGCGAACAATCCCACGCATCATAAAAGGTCAAAACATATTGACATTAAGTACCACTTCACTAGAGATCTAATACAAAAAGGTTATATATCTCTTAAATATCTGTCCACAGGTGACCAACTGGCTGATATTTTTACAAAGACCTTAACTGCTTCAAGGCTAATGGGAATAAGATTCGCTATAGGATTACATTAATCAGTCATTTGAAATTTTGATATTCATTTATGTATCTATGTTATTTTTCTTATTCAACTATATACCTATACATGTCATGCTTATATTGCATTATTTTTAAATAATGTCTATTCACTTTTTGAGCGGGAGTGTTAGAAGTATTCCATAATTATAAAACAAAAAGCGAATTTTAACCTTGAGTTTTAGTACGAAGATCTGATTCATATAGCTAGAATTAAGGCTCAGTCGACTGGCCAAGTTTTGTTTAATAAATACCGAGATAAGATATACTTCCGTGTGGTCCTTCTTTGTCGCAAGGGATCATATGGAATCGTCATACATGCTTTCAGTTTAGTTTCATATAAGCCTTCGTCGAATAAAGAGCAGTATTGAAAACGGTCTATAACTTGTCTTCATTTATTTAAGCCCTTAACCTTTATGAATTCTGTGAGATTTTGAATTGTCATCGATCTAGTTAATGGCGGTTCCGAAATCTTACACTTCTCCCAGTCGATGAGTTCCGTGTAGTCTTTCGCGTCACAATTCAACGAAGGAACCTCGAATTTCCTTAGATTTGATTTCTCAGTTGATTGTCTCGCAGAAATTATTCGAGACACTGCGAGCTTGCGGATTTTCTGCCTTTCGTCACATAGCATAGCGAGAAGAAGATTTTTTGGGTGAGCAAAGTAGGCATTATTTTGTATTACTTTCTTAATACATTCAGCGAGGTCTTCCTTCAGGTAAGCACTCAAAGAAATGCTTTTCCAGGGATGTTTCGGGGCATCTTTAATAGATGGTTGACACTTAATTTCGAACCACATTGGAACATATACTCTCATGATGAATTGAACTAAAACTCTTAACTCAAATGATGGATTCTCTGTCCCAATGTAAGTTCGAAGAGTTCTACTCATCCTAGTCAACCATCTGGCGTGCGATAATTTCCCTGGACTTTTTACAGCAAGATCTTCAGAACACTCTCCTTCTTTTATAGCATTCCATATATCTAGCAGGTACTTTTGATCAGAACTAAGATCACGGGTGTCAACTATAGGAGAATTAGGACTGTCGATAGAATCGAAGTTTACAACCGGGAGTTCTTCACAAGAAGCTAAGCTTTTTCCGATTGGACCAGAAAAATCGTTAGGACCGGAAGTTCCTCCATCAAATTTTATAAACAAAGCTTTGAATGGCAGCTCATTACCATGAAGCTGACAGACACTCCATTGTAGCGGTTTACCCAATTCTAATTCTAGAAATCGAATTATACCTGCGTGTTTACCAGTGTTCGTAGGACAGCCGTCACAACCCACACAATCTAGATTGGAGGTATTAATTTCTTTGACAGAGAAAAACCCAAGGATATCATGTGTTATCGTTTTTGCATCTGAAGAAGATGAGGATATGTGTCCTAAATAAGTACTTCCTGGTTCTTGAATGAGAGAAGTATGTTCTTCTCGTTTTGTTGCTTGCCGTGTTTTTCCTTTACTTGTTCCACCCATTACTTTTGTTTCGTCTTTTCTTCCATCGAAGTAAAAAGCCTTTATTTCTGGAGCCAAAGAGAGCTGCTCTTTCTGAAGTTGATGACGAGTATTTGTTCTTTCCCGATAAAGTTTACTCTTGTCAAAAACTAAACCTTTTACTTCTGGAATGTACTTACTCACGTCCTGTAGAATTGCTGAAGCCAGTAAAGCAGCAGACCTGTATCCGATGCCGTATCTGTCGCAGACTTTTGAAAATGTTGGACAGTTTAATCTTGTCTGATCCATAAATGTATTCCAATAAGGGACCCATGCATCCTCAACATCTTCTTCGGCGGGCTGGTAATCGTCTTTCAAATTCTCATCCATAATCAAGCCACAGTGAGAACTTTCGCCTGCAATTTGCATTTTCTGACGCTTTCTTTAGATAACTTCTTCATTTTGATCTTGAAGTATATCAGTCATCAAACGCTTCGATTGTACTTAATGACGATCTGATATGTTCCGAATCAATTTTCGGAAGAGACGAAAATGATTTTCTCATTCGCCTAGAAGATCGCTGGTCTAAGAGAAACACTCTGGCAGCTTGAGAAAGATCTATCTCACAAGTGCAATAAGCATTATCACACTTACAAGCCGCAATATCAAATAACTTTGATTTATTTGCACGAAACGCATTTAATTTGCTCTTGTACCAAGATTGATCTTTATCTCTTCCATGCGAGTTTTTCAATTTCTTCAACTCATCTTGATCTGTTTTAACGATCTTTGTGATTCTTGCTTCCGTAAGAATTGGGATGGAAGATTCTTTCCACATATCCTGCAGTCTTTTCACAACTAAACGCGAAATATCAGGAAAACTTCGGTATATTTTAGATTCTTTTTCAGTTAGAATTTTTTCGCATTCGAAAAAATAGTATCTCATTACATCAAAGTGTGTAGGTAACCTCCGGTTAGTTAACTCACTGTATTTTCCAATGATAGGGCCTTCGCTTAACAAATCCATTTTTCAAACTCAAACCACTAACATATCACATACACTGTTTACTGAATTTCAACCGAAAAAAATGCTGTTTAATATTCGAGTGTTCCAGCTCTCTTATAACATACTCGCGATTGGACAGTCAAAACTGAATTAAATTATTTTTCTGAAAAGGCGGTTAGGAAAAACAAAATGTAAACAAAAGCCTGGTGAGCCGTGGTGCACTGGTAAAATGTAAACAAAACCTTGATGCACTCAAAAATTGAAGTGAACCATGTTTGTTTTGATTCTGAGGGTTAGTGAGCGGACCGCGAACGCATCAAAATATCATCTAATATTGAAAAATTAAGAATTTTAGATTTTGCTCATTGTTGAAACTACAAATCAATTCGGTCCAAAAATTAAACAGGATGTCCAAATTGAAACTCATATCAGAAATCAGCATAAAAGTAATACTTTGATAATTTAATTACATTATAACAAGCAAATATATGTTCCAACTATTTTTTATTTGATTTTATTAAGGATATACTTTGAGAAATATATCATACTCGTATGATGGACACATGGTTGATAAGTCATATAACTTCGAGAAAATAGCGAAAAAATTGAATTCTGGGTTTTTTTTTATCATCTAAGTTATTCTGACCTGATAAGAATGATTTAAATTACCTTCTCACTGTACAAGTGTAAATCTAGGTACACTTGAAAATTTTGTTACCTTATTTAGATACAAAAAATTATTTTTTTTTTGTGAAATAAAGATCAATATATCACTTTTAGATATTTTCTTATAATCCAAAATCAATAAAAATGATTTTAATATCGACCTTCTGCATATATTATTGATGTAACATATTGAAAATATATTATTGTCAAAGTATGACAGACATTTCATGGTCAAATAGTTGAAAAAATTGCCGTAACTCTAAGAAAATAGCGAAAAAGTCCATTTTTTTCGATATTTTGAAATTTAAAGGTCACTTAGGTAGGGTAAAAAAAAATTCAATCCTTTTTTGCTATGTAATTGCAAATTCACTTACTTCAAACTATTTTTCCTAATAATTCACATATCGAAAATTAATTTTATTGTCAAATAAAGAGCAATATATCACTTTTGAATATCTTCTTGTAATTCAAAGTCAATGAAAATTATTTTTGTGTCAACATTCTTTATATATTATTGTTTTAAGATATTGAGAATACATTCTAATTAACGTGTATCATATATTATATGGTCAAATAGCCGAGAAATTGACCATAAATCTAAGAAAATAGCGAAAAAGTCGACTTTTTTCGATTTTTTGAAACTTCAAAGTCAATTAGGGAGGGTAAAAAATATTTTAATGGAATTATCGCTATACATGTATAAATCTACTTGCTTTGAACTATTTTTATCGATAATTTAAATTTGAAAAAAAAAAATTTTTGCTGTTTTAATTTTAAGAAGTGCTTCGTTTTTTGTGATTTTTAGCTATATCTACGATGCGGAGACAGAAGGAATTTTTTTTTTATGAAACTTAAGGGGAGTATTTTTGACTCCCAAAAGAAAGTTTTCATTGCTATTAGAACTTCGCGCAAACAACTTTATTTTTTTCGATACGCCCTATTGTATAATCTAAACATTTATTGAATTAATGAATATCTAAGCGACTATCGCGAAAACAACTTTTTCCCTGTTTTTTTTTGTTTAAGAAAAAAATGTTAAGTTCCATCTTTATGTAAAATTGTAAATGTTTAGAAAGAATTACATTTTATATCAATCTTAAACATTGTTAAATGGTCTAAAACACCTAACAACCAAACCTTACACGAAAGTTAAAAAAAATTTGTTATTAAAAAATTGTCAAAGTTCATGATCAAATTTCGAAGTTCCGTCGTTAAAAATTTTAAATGTTCATAAAAAATTACATTTCCTGTCATTGTGGAAAGTTGTAAAGTAGTCTAAATTGCCAAAAAACGAAATATTACACGAAGAAAAATTGTAATCGATTTAAATTATTTATTTGAAAATTATTTTATTGATATTCCTGTTAACAGTTCGTATATTTCACATTCACAAATCGTCGTATAATAACAAATATTTTATTAGAAAACAAGAGTTTAAAATTTGGTGTTTTTATATTTTGAGCTGTAGCTTTTATGAGGATCGCTTTTTCATAGAATTTCAACTTGTAAGTTTAGCGCAATGGTTGAGACTCCCGACTGCTAGGCGATAGATTTAGGTATAGATGTAGGTTCGATACCCCGTAGCGTTAGAAATTTTATTTGTAATATAATATTTAAAATTGTAATATATGTATTCACTCTACACAGGACCATTCATATTCAAAGTCAGAATACTCGCAATCAATTAATATTCATTTTTTAAATACCTTTTTGTCATATCGTTAGAGTATAGCAGTAGTGGGTGCTACTAATCTGCAGTACTGGCCCAGTAATGAACTTGTTCTATTATTGGTTCAGCCAGTACTAGGTCTGTACTAACAGAGTACTTTTCGAAAATAAAGATTTAATTTCAATTTGAAATTGGGGGAAAGAAAAATTAACCTACGGTAAATCTAAGAAAACCAACCAAGGGCCGGACGAGTTTGCCCTACATGAGGCGTTTGCAAGTGCAAGCGTGACGTTCCTTGTAGGGTCCTTGTCAGCTTTCCAGACCAGAACCACACTAGAACTAGGGCAAACTGGCGAGAATCCCACAAGGAGCCTATGAAAATTTCTGCACGGGAACTTATATTTTAATCAACAAACATGAAATTTATAGAAAAAAACGTTTTTTAAAACCAAGAAGACGAATTTTCAAAAAATAAGTATTTTTCAATAAAGAAAGAAAATTTTACCTAAATTGTTGAACCTTCAAGCCAAAAGACGTTTTTTCTCTACATAAATTAAATTTACAAAAAAAAAATATGACTTCAGCAAAAAATTATTTTTCCACGAAACTGATGCATTTTTAACCAACAAAAATGCCATTTTAAACCGAGAAAATTATTTTTTTTACCAAAAAACGAGAATTTTCAATTAAAAAGGATCAATAATCATAATGCAAGTAGTTGAATTTTCCATTTAAAAAGATTAATTTTTAACAAAATAGTTAAATTTTCAACCAAAGAGATGAATTTTCAACTAAAAATATAACTCTTTAAAAAAATGATTTCCTAACAAAGTGATTCAACCAAATCTTTCAAATAAAATAGTTGAATACTTAAGCAAAGAAGCATAATTTATAACCAAAAATTTGCATTCCCATAAAAAAAAGAAATTCATACCAAAACGGTAGAATTTATAAATCAAAAAGATGAGTAAAAAAATACTTGAATTTTCTGTCAAATAAGATTTTTGTTGACTTTTCACGATCAAAATATGAATTTTCAACCTAAAAATAAGTTTCTACGAAAAAAATTGAATTTTGAATCCATAAAGACGAATTTTCACCCAAAAAGGATGACTTTTTAACAAAATTGTCGAATTCTTTACCCAATAGTTGCATTTTCATCCAAAAAATGAAATTTCTCTTAAAACAGATGAATTTTTATTTAAACTAGAACATACCGCGCGCTACGCGTGCGGAAATTCTTATGGTTTGTTACTTAAGAACACTCAAATTTAAATTCATTCAAATGTTTAGATAAATTGGATATGCCACCTGTCGAAAACATACAAATACAAAATCAATCTAATTAAGAAGCATATATCATTTAAATAAAGCTCCATTTCTAAGGCTTAATACTTATTGAAAATATCGAACCTAATTATTTCCATCTCGAATATAAATTGAATTTTCGTCTACGGTAGATATTTCATTATATTCATATATTATATTATATCAAACTTTTCGAATATATTGAGACATGGAGTTTTCTAATTAGGCAAAAATCTCTTGAAAAACGTAATTTTTGATTCTCTTGTCATTATTAATTATTAATTAATCAATAATTATTAAACGCTTTTGAAAAAAAACAAGTGCTCGCCTACCAGTCTTATCAGCTGATGATAAGATCTGTTTTATCAATTATATAATTATTAATCAATAATTAATTAATAATTAATTATTAATTAATAATCATTATTAGTGATAATAATGATTAATTATTAATAATAATAAATTAATTATTAATTGATCAATAATTATTAAACGCTTTTGAAAAAAAATCGCACTCGCTGAGATTCGAACCCTACCTACATAACGTAATCTACCTAATCGGAAACTTTGTGCCGTACGCACCTACCTGTCTTATCATCTGATGGTAAAGTCTGTGTTATTAATTAAGTAATTAATAATTAATTAATAATTAGTTAATAATTATTAAACGCTTTTGAAAAAATCAAGTGCTCACCTACCTGTCTTATCAGCTGATGGTAAAATCTGTTTTGTTAATTAAATAATTAATAATCAATAATTAATTAATAATAAGTAATTATTATTAGTGATAATAATAATTTAATAATTATAATAATTAAGATGGTACCTTTAAGAAAGTATCCAGAGGCGACTTTTGTCACCTCCAACGATTATGGCCGCTGTGTATGGATAACAGCGGTAAAATACGAAACTCCAAACTACGCTATGCTCCTAATTTTGTGCCTGCTATATCAGCGCAGAAGATTTCAGACGTCGTATTATATTAACTTCTAACATCCTTATCTCATCAATCACTTGACTTGGTCCGTGCCTAGATAAAAAACCGGGTTCACCCGAGAACAAGATTTAAAAACAAATAATTATTCTTTATTCTAATAAAAAAAATTATAATAATTAGTTATTAATTAATCAATAATTATTAAACGCTTTTGAAAAAAAATCACACTCACTGAGATTCGATCCCTACCTGCATAACGTAAACTACCTACTCAGAAACTTTGTGCCGTACGCGCTAGAGTTCGAAAATTCTCGGTAATTTAAATTTGGAGAAGGTAACGGAGAACGTTACCGTATATTACCAAGAATAGGAGAATTTATCGAGAATTTACGAGAACGTTCATTTTCAACTTTTATTTTTTAATTGAAATAACCTTCATATTCAAAAAAATTACACCTAAATAGCAATAAACATTAGAACTGTATTTTTCAAAATATAATTTTATTCATTGATACCGTAAATTCTTTCAAACATTTATAAACATTATAATCTTTAGTATAGAACAAGTTGAGAAAAATTAGTATTATTATTAGTCTTAATTATTACTGAGATTATGTTTAGTCAGTCTGATCGTAATTCCTAAATGTTCCTACTATTATATTATTAAATATAAATTATAACATTAAATATCATTGCTTCCACTTATAAGTATACATCGCTACATGAGAAAGACATAATTTATTTGTTCCTTTTTCAACATTGTTTTGACTGTTTGAGGGCACTTTAAACATTTGTCTTCTAAATGCCTTCTTTGGCGTGTACCATTTCTCACGCAAAGTTCACTGCAATAGTTGCACTTGTAACTACACTAGAGTCCCTCTATTGCAGTTCCCTCAATAACAGGCAAAGCGGTCCAAGGGGGCGAGAGGTAGGCGTCTGTCAGGTCAGCGGAGTTGCGATGTTTACGGTTCGGCGCTATAAGAAGCCACAAGGAAGAAGGGGAAGAAGAACAATTCTGAGAGTCCCTCTGTAGCATCTTCGTTGATTAAGGGTACCCCCGTGACAGCTGCTATAGAGGGACTCTAGTGTAATTCTATCATCCTTATGAACGCCTTTTTGGAAGAAATTCCATAAAACATTATTTTCCTTTGGCATATTTCACTTTTTGTATTGCCTGCACAGTATGCTGTCGAATTCTACGTGTTCAAACATGAAATATGATGAAATACTTTTAGAACGGTCGTTTCTCTGATATCTCTGATATTTTCATTCATTCCTTTTTTCTTACCGCTCAATGCTACCAATCGTTAATAATTTGAAAAATATTCCCTAAGTTACTGAAAATCAACACAGGTGTGTCCAATGTTCATTTATTTTGGTGAGAAATTTAAATTCTCGTAAATTCTCAAAAAAAAAATCGCTCGAGAACTTAGCGGTAACGTTCTCGGCTAACCCCGCGGCTATCGTAGCACTTGGGACCCAACGTCCGAGCTTCGTGCAAAATCTGGAACAGCACCGGCATCAGTGGTGTAGTCGAGGCCCAGCGGGGCCTAGCGGCGCTAGGCCACCTTTTTCCTCAATTAATTTTTTTTTTTATTATTATACCATTAAACCATATCCCTTTCGGGGTAAACCATAATTCATTCGGTTCTAGTCCTGTTATGCCACTAAGGATTGAGTAAGTATTTATAGGAAAGGGAGAAGAATGTATAGGGGAGTAGATAGAATATGAATATTGCCATGATTGACAATGATGCTAATAGTTCCTGTTGCTTTGAATTTTTAATTTTACGATATTGTATATTAAAATTCAAATATTCAAAATGTCAGGTCAATTTATAAATTAATGTTTCAAAATTTCATATTAAACGCTTTGATAGTTAGTTTCGAATACAATAATTTTAGATGTAAATATAAAGTAATTTAAAATTAAAAAGCTCAAAATGTCTGATTTTTATTCGAAGATTTAAACAAATAAATAATTTTAAATTAAAAAGTATCCGATTGATAAAGTTGAAGAATAAGAGAAGTTTTTTCTGAAAGAAGTGTTAAAAATAAAACGATATGAAAATAAAAAATAAAAAATTGCGTTTAAAATCAAAATAGATGAAAATTAAACTCACTGAAATTGATATCTCATCAATTGGATAATTTTGCTAATCTTACGTGGATGCAAATTTACAGTTCTGAATATTTATTTTGAACGCTAAATTTTCAATTTCACAATTTCATAATTTTCAGTTTTGCAATTAAAATTGAATTGGTTGAATTTTGGAAAGTATAATAATTAACAGTTTAAAAATTAGCAATTTTCAAGTGATTTAAATTTACTTAAAATATTTAAAATTTCAAAGTACTTGAGTGTAAAAAAGTTTTAATATTACAATTTTTGGTGACTAACATTTTTCCAGTTTTAAATGAAGTTTGCGTTCGTTTAAGTTTCAGCGCATGAAGCAGAAATTTTTCTATTTTCAATGATTCCCATCAAAAATTAATATTTATTTTGAACTTTTTTTTAGAATAATTCAATTCATTTTTTTGATTTTAGAAAAAGTTGTCCAATCAGCTTTAATATATAGAATTCAAAATCATTCAAACACAAAGTTTTCAATTTTCAATTATTTACTTTTGAACGCTTTAAATTAAAAATGACACAGATTCAATTCCTTTGAATTTTAAATGATCCAATTTCCACACTTCGAATCTTCAGTTTCGTGATTGTTCAATTAAAAATAAAATTGTTTCATTTTTAGCGCTTCAAATTAGAAATTATACAATTTAACTCTTTTTTTCTAATTAAATTGTGCAAAATCGTTCTACATATATCTTTTTTTTTTAATTTCAAACGTTTCCAATTCCAAATGAGAAATTAATAATCATTGTTCTACAAATGTTTTAAAAATATTAAAAACTTGGGTTAATAATGGATTTTTATATTGTTTATATTTTTAATTTATTATTTTTAATGTTGGGAAATAAAAATCTAGAGACGTGAACGCTAATACACGTTATAAAGTCGTATCAACTTTCTTGACAATACCTCTTTGCAATCCTGGAGAAGGGGGGGGGGGGGGGTAACCGCTGGGCAACCTACATTTTTAGGACTACACCACTGACCGGCATAGCGCTACTACTCACGGTTTGAGGAACTGGTTTTCTAGTCCTTTTCTTTTCTCAAACACTGTTCCTTCATCACTGATTGTCCGGCGAAGTTTTCAAATTTTGACGTCTCGAAAGGGCTTCCTCTCCGTGACACTAAGGGAACGTCCATAAACTACGTAGCCTGTTTTTCTTTTGTTTATAACGTTGTGTCCTTTATTACTTAACGGCAATTGTCTTTTCGTCTTTATTCAAACAAAAGAAGAACGGGCTACGTGGTTTATGGACGCTCCCTAAGTGACGGATCGCGTACGGGCCGCGCGAAGCTAAAGCCAGATAGGCAGGGCGGACTTTAGTCTTTAGGTGCTAGACCTAGAACGCGTGTTTTAATTGCTTCTTCGAGAATCGACGAACGACTGCCCAGAGGCTAAGCATTAGCTGCACCTCGTAGGCTATGGAATGCAATGATTTGGGAGGGCTTTTTTGCTGAACTTGTATTTTCGAGTGTGGGAACGCGGCGACAGGATAAGAGTCCGTGCTAACAAAAATGCTGATCTCAAAACATTGAAATACAGAGTTTTTAATAGAGCACGTGCCTTGCTGCTAGGCAGCACTAGATTAACACTTTTTTAGGCTAACACTAAATTAAAACGAAGTGTTAGATCCGTGACAATTTTTAATTGACAATCATTGCCGAACTCATGTATACTTTTAATTTTCAAATTTTGATGTTCAGATCCAAAACCTCAGCGGATTCTAATTTTGTAACAGGGGACACGGATTCCAGTCACCTTTTGTGAGCAAAGAGGGCCTTATTTGAGATGAAAAAAGCTGAAACAATTTACTAAGATGGAAAGCGGTTTGCGAGAAAACGGGTTACAAGAAATCCCCACAGAATAACTATGAGTTTGAATTATAGCCCGATAGAGTAAGCAGCGGCTGTGTAATGGTCTGAGTTCTAAGCTACAGATTCTGCCATTATGCGTTCGCGTCCTCGTACTCTCTTCAATTTTTTTTGCTGATAAATATTAATATGTTTTGAATAGGGTGGAGCAACAAAAATCTTTTTCGTGATAAGCTTTTGGAGGGCAGGGGTGCAAAAAATTCCCCTTATCCTCCAATAAATTATCAATAAAATGAAGAGCATGAATATAATCAATACAATTAATAAAACGAATGAAACGGACCGAATGCATCAAATAAATGAAATCAGTGGAATCAATGAAATCAGTGAAACCGATATAAATTTTATTTTTTTGATTTGATTGATGTTGTTCATTCTATTGATAATAAATTGATTTTATTGATTTTAGTGATTTCATTCAATTTATTGATTTTATTGATACTTTTGATTGTATTTTTCTTAAATCGAATATGTATATTGATTTTCTTTATTTTATTACAAAATACAATGAAATGAATCAATAAATGGAATAAAATCACTAAAATCAAGAAAATCAAATTATAATCAATAAAGTCCAAATTATACTGATTTTAGTGATTTTTTTTTATTTTATTTTATTCAGTACCCTAAAGTACTGGAAACCCCGGACTTCCCCGGAGAAGATGTGTTTTTTATACCTGGTGCATTGGTTTAATCTCGTGTCTTCGAGGAACTTACTCCAGCGACCCTAAAGTACTGCAAAAAATCAGATTTCCCCGGAGAAGATGTGTTTCTTACACCTGGTGCATTGGTTCAATCTCTTGTTTTCGAGGAACTTACTCCAGAGACCCAAAAGTACTGTAAAACCCAGACTTTCCGGAGAAGATGTGTTTCGTCCACCCGGTGCATTGGTTCAATCTCGTGTCTTCGAGGAACTTACTCCAGAGACCCTAAAGTACTGTAAAACCCAGACTTCCCGGAGAAGATGTGTTTTTTACACCTGGGGCATTGGTTCAATCTCGTGACCTCGAGGAACCCACAGTAGGTGCAAGGTTGTGATATGGGTAGCATAATTTTCTCGAAGAAGATGTTGTTCGCATACCTGGTGCAAGGGTATGATGTCCGGAGTATGATTTCCGCGAGCGCAGTTCATCACCGGGAGTCAAACTTAGTCCAAAATTAGTTTGTAGAAATGTTTGTAGAATTTCCGTATGGAATTTCCACATGGAATTTTCACATGGAATTTGCGCATGGAATTTCCGTAGAACGCTTTCCGTAGAATTTTTTCACGTGGGTATTATGATTCTATTATTCATTGAAATAATTATCATCCAATTTGGGGTGCATTTAAACTATTATCAAAATAGAATAAAAAAATAATTTGAATCAAGTATCAGTTTCCTTATAGTTTTCATTTATTGAAATTAAATGTGTAATAACATACGTTTTATTTTAATCAATAATTTAAAAATAAAGTCATGCTATGAATGTGATAACCGCATCTTGAAGCAAACGAATATAAGAAAAAGAAAATACCACAGTTACTGTATTGAAGGCTTCGCGTAAAGAGTAACTAATAAAGCAAGCAGAGCCTGCGCTATACAGAGCACACGGGGCAGAGAGCTGCAACGACTGTACCCAAAATATTCGGTGCGAGTAATTGTCCTTGTGATAGGTGCTCTCGGAGGTGCGAAACTATCACTGGTTCGTAACCTCAAAGCCATACACGCGTGCCAAGAATGTGCCAAGAATATGCCAAGGCACTTTCGAGATGGATGCAGAAAGCTGTCATCCTTGGGTCGCTTCGTGTCCTCAAGACACACGAGGGTTTCGCCGGCCTGTCGTTGTGATTTCGTCTTGCCGGTGACCACCTATCTCACGGTTGGGAGACGTGGCCATAGGTGTGATTTACCGTGGTTCTACTGGGGGCTAATGACATTTTTTAGATGGCAGTTGCTCTCAGTAGGACCCTGCTGTGGTTGTTCAACTCTTTTTTTCAATGATATACATACATACACACACACACACACACACACACACATATATATATA
>CAKNXH010060235.1:63508-113397 GCA_932178445.1 Andricus quercusramuli
ATATATATATATGTAGATATATATATATCCTCTTTTAAAAATTATTTTTTGGGTAGGAAAATACGAACGGCTTTTTAATTATTGGCAGAACGGCACTCACTGTAGGAGTCAGTGTGACAGAAGGACGAAGTTGTAAGCAGTGAGTACCATTAGTCCAGGCAAGGTCCCCTGCTCTGAGCGCGGGTTTCCATGAAATTCAATTTTTATAAATTTGTTTATATCAATTAATTATTAACTAAGTAGTATATATGAGGCGTTAGGTATAAAAACCACCTAACCCGGGTTAGGTTGTTTTTCAGTAAATTGCGTTTTTATAATCTGTAAATCCTACTTGATAGTATACAACTTAAAAATAACATTAAAAAAACTTTTCTATCTCTAATTACGCCATTTTCGAGGTGCGCGCGCACTCACATACGCATATACCGCGCGGGGTCCCGTGTCCCCTGCCCGCTCACCGCTGTCGCTCAGCTTTGCAGATGGCAGTAGTCGGATCATCTGTATTTTTGTTATTTCAATTCCTCGAAATTGTTTATAACAATTTTACCCCAGTAACATAGCGTTTAACGGGAAAATCTCAAAGGAGTTTTCTTCTGAATTTTTTCTATAGAATCGATTGGCAAATATTTTTTTTAAATTAACATGTTGACAATTTTTTAAAATAATTTTTTTTAATAAATAGTAATTTATGAATAATTGTTGAGTTTTTAACAATATCATGTTGTTTAAATAAATAAATATGTGATTAAAAATCATTAAATAATGATTAAGAGGTAAAACTAGTGAAAAACAAATCCTCAAACCCCGTTCTATGGAAGAACAACCTAACTCTTTTTGTTTATTTTCCATTATTTAAATAATTTCTTTGAGAAAAAAATTGATTTTAACAACAGGATTCTATTCCTAAATGTTGATACTTTATTTTTATAAAAGGATTAATTTTAAAATTAATATTTTCTTAGTTGCATAACAATTCGGAATCTTTAAATTGATTAATCTCAAAACACGACTTTTCGAGTTAGGTTGTTTTTGTACCTAACGCCTCATATAATAACAAAAATAATGGTGGACTCAACTATGCACTTGTCTTTAATCTTCTGGCTCACAGTAGTACGAAATGGTCTATTCTTTGGCAAATAAAAATCTACCTGAACTAAACCTATGATCCTCCTTCAAAAAGTTCCTCGTGCTCTTTGCAGGGAGGTAGGTATACTATAGCTTTGTAAAGAACCGTACATCCACCTGTTGTGACCAACGATCATTAGCATATCTTGTTGTCAAAGCAAAATATATCCACCTGTCACCGGTATTTGAGGTGCATTTGGGATCATTTTGACCTTTTCGAGTCAGGTATTCTGAAGTGTTACTCAAAGAAAAGAGAAATTGGTTAAATCCAGGAAGAGAAGAGCGCCTGTTACAAGCAGGTAGTTTATCTCTGAATATGTATATCAATTTATGATAGAATAAAAGTGATTGCATTCTTGTTCAACACTTAAATTTATGATTCAAAAATATACCAGGAAATAGTTCATGGATTTTTGAAAAAATTCATTTGGTGCGTATTTCCATTTACTTTATTTTTATCTTCATGAAATTCTTATAAACTCGATTTTCCAATTTTAGGAGGAACAATTGGTTTTTGCTCAGTTTTGTGTAAGAAAAATGTTGATTGATTTTTTTAGGAAAATTATTTGAATGGTTTTGTATTTAATCATCCGTACTCCCTCCCTTTTACGGGTTTGAGAGTCTGTACATACCCTTACAAGTTCACCTTTACAGATTTCTTTCATGGAGTCTCTACCTTCACTTTGTCTCTTTCGTTACACTGTAACTCTTTACTGTCCGTACAACTCTTCAGGTCCTTTTTATAATCTTCACCCTAATTATTCTCATTCTACATGAAAAACGGAAGCCCTCCACATTCCTTCTCAACACACCTTATTAATTCTCTACTAGTAGTCTTGCGCACGCCAAGGCGCGCGACCATTAATTTTTTTATGAAAAAGGACAAAACCAAATACTTATTTTTTTATACTATTCATATTTAATTAATGCTACAAAATATTTGTACAAAATAATGATTGGAAGACATTACAGGATTATGTACGTAGCCTCTAATAAGGAGCTCCTTTTCATTTTTTTCTCTGTTCAAGCTGAAGAAGTAACATATTTCTCATAATTTATTTTTTGGTAAATTCTGCCATCGTCATCATCTTGGAAAAATTATGAATACAATTATAATTCAGTTTATTATAATTGGCTCTTAAATTTGTCTAATACTCAACTTATTTGTAAATTACATCTCCGTAATAAATTCTTTATTTTATAAATTAAAAGAAATGTTATTTCTGAAATAAATTGTGAATAATTCGTTGTAACTTGTACATGAGCATATGAATTTCAAATTGATAAACACTACGAATAATATTAATTTTCATTATTATATAAGTTTCACAAAGTTTAAAAAAATGAATGACACATAGAATAATGGCAGTAATATGTTTCAGTTTTTAAGAAATATGATAATATAATACATAATATAATATGATATAATAATTATGCATTGAGAGATTTAGTGAATATTTTCCATGAAAAATTAATTTTCTAATTTTTATCTTAAATGATGCACGTTATTACGAAAAAGTAAAATGTATTTTGGTATAACTTCTTTGTACATGAACATTTTTGTGTGAACATTTTTATCGTATCGGTTGTTCACGTAAAAATGTAAAAATTCTTTTACTACACGCAGAAAAAAAAATGTAATATTTACTAATCAAGAAATGTAAAGTGTTTCTTGTAACCGTAACAGTAAAAACTACTCTTAATGAAGGGGTGAAATTTCAAAAGCACTAAGCTTTTCGTAAATGTCACAGTGAAATTAGGGTGAATTTAACGGCAATCCTTTAGTAAAATAAACCTCTATTCCCTGGTATGAAATACGGTAAGATATGTAAAATCCACTGAACCAAGATTACAATAGTGGTGCAGTGAACATTACAGAAGGATGGGTACATGCTACCGTTTCGAATAGCTTCTTTAGCTCGCCCTCAGTCGTAATAACGCAACCTATCCGCGCGGACCACCGGATGAATTCATTACGCCAATGGCAATGGATGGATTGCATCACCTAAAAAACATTTCTTTTTGGCATTTCGGTGACAGTCCTCACATTACTCCATATTCTAACTCAGCAATGAAAGGGTTTTATAATAAACACAGTTTTGGATGGCAAATCTTATTCACAGGTCGCGTACAGTTGAGAAGTTATTGGAGCAAGACGTTTTTGCGTTCCGCGACTGTTCCAGCTGCCTTGTATGGATATATGAGGCGTTGGATGCAAAAACCCCTTAACTCGAGTTAAGTGTTTGCAGAAAAAATGCAATTAAAGTTTTTATTTATGTATAACGTACAAAAAAAGTTGAAATTTGTCTCAAAACCCATTTTCCACGGTTGTCTTACTATTAAACATTATAACTATGTACTCAGTTTGTTTATACAATTAGATAAATAATTAAAATAACAATAAACAATAAATCGGAATTAAGGGGTTTTTGCTGGGAATGAGTATTTTTGTATGAAAAAAAATAAAAAAGACAGTTTTTATTCAATATAACATATGATTTTTGTGTCTTTGAAGAAACATAACCTTTTCCTTGAGCTTTCCTCTTTTTTTGCCTATTTCGTATCCAACTACTACATTAAAAACGTTTTTTCCTTTCTTTGTATGAATCACTGGACGCAGTACTCTCTGTTGTTGAGTCATTCATTGCAAAACTTGAGATATTTACTTTAAAAGAACAAGTAGAAAGATGTGCCGATCGCGGAAACTGTTTGTTTTGAATCGCGCCCGGCCGACTGCGACCCGCGCGACACGTCAGTCTCTCGCCGCGACGGGCCGCTCTGACGCCGCCAGCGATATATGGCTGACGTCAATCAACGGAATCGATGGTAAATATTAATCCTTGCTTCAGAAATTTTGTAGGCACGTTAACTAAGGTTTAACAATTGCTCAAGATTAATTAATTATTTTATACTCGTCGTGGAAAAACTTTTGGCTATTAATATAGCCTGTAAAAATCATAAGAAATCAAAAATTCGTATTAACGTTTTAAGAAGTACGTCTGTGTTAGATAAGGGAAAATGTTAAAAAACATAAATATTATGTATTTATATCTCATATAAATAATATTCTGAAGACTAAATTGTCTAAAAACCTGAATATTCTATGTTATAAATATAACTTCAGAAAGCCGTAGATCGTGCAACGTCGGATATATCGTAATTTCGGGCTGTTTTGTTGGTAGACTTGAACTGTTTAAAATGGCTGACCTGTCAACAAAGTTATAGGTTAGAAATGGCTTTACATGGTTCGGGATCATCGGAGCTTTTGAGTTTTTGAATTTTTTGAAAATATAAGATGTGATTCAGACAATAGCGAAAATGAAGAAAAAGGTAAAATGTCTGAAATAAAAGCACGGAGAGCTGCAAAAGAAGCTTATGCTATAAAGAAGAAAAGGCCTCAGAAATGTATTCGAGGGATAAGCTAAAGAAAATATTCCCTGTGATAGGCGACGTATAGTCGAATTACGCTTCCTAGGTAAGCAATTGTGGTGCTGTGATTGCAAAGAAGCTCTTTCGCTTGACTTCATAGAATGCGAAATCCAACGAGGGTTAGGTTCGATTCTGAAAGTTCGGTGCCACAATTGTTTACCGTTAAATATTGTGTATACACAATTACTTCATTTCCGGCTTGAAAATTATATATATTATATTGGAAAATTGTACATTCAACTTTATTGCTTTAATAATTATGTTTATGATTGAAAAAATATTAGATTTAGTTTTTAGAAAAATATTTGTAAAAATTGTTAAGAGTCAGTGATTATAATAGATTTTCAACACATTTTTGTATAGTTTTTTATCATTAGGAAAAATTTAATTACAGTATATGGGTCATTACCAAAAAGTTGTGAAATTCAAGCCCCGGCCGTTTTACCCAATTCCATGATATAATACAATTTTTAATATAATAATAGGTTAAAGTACTTACATGGAAGTAGTTTTGAGTAAAGCACGGAGTGATAATAAGGAGACCGATCATACCGTAGAAATTATGAACAGTGAAAAATATTTTTAAGCATTATTTATGCATATATTCACAAAATATTATTCTGAATAATAAACGTGACGCTTTTGACACACACCCAAATATTTTCCATTTCCTACGTGTACGGCCCTGAACTACCTGTAGCTTTTATTTAATAATACGCTCCTGGAATAACTGATTTGCGGTGTTGCCACGCTCTATACTTTCCGCCGCAGAATCAGTTATTTTTACTTATATTTATATTATTTTTGAAACAACGAGCTAGCAAATAAATTTTAAATTTTGCAAGAAGTTTTATTAATATTCAGACAAACTGTTCTCAAAGTGCCAGAAAAAACTATTCGTCAAATAATCTTGCTATCTTCAGTTAAAAGTACAAAAACTTCCTTTTTCCATAAGAGCCCATGCTAAATCACTGAATCTTTAGATTGAAATAATTTCTAAACGGGTTAGCGAATCCTTTTGAAACATTGCATGTAATTTTCAAATGGTAATAGAAATAATTTCTGTGAATTTGAGAAATATCTATTCGTAAATGAGATAACCCTGGAACATCCTTAAGGGGTTTTTGCACCCAACGCCTCATATGAGGTAAATGCCAGAACTTTTATCGTGGGCCGCGATGGCATGAACGCGTATTCAAAAGTCGTTACCGAGGTCGCCACCTTAGTTACAAAGGCATTTCGGAATTATTTCACAGATCTCAACTCGTATAATAGTGTAGTGGTTAAGGTAATCGACTTGCGTGCTTAGGTTTATGCGTTCAAATCCCCCCCGTTGCGTGCGAAATTTTAATTGTCTTATAAGCGTTGTAACTTACAAATACCGATTAATTATAAGTGTATCCGAAAATATATCTCAGAATTAACCGTTTGTTTATTTATTAATTATTTTTCAGCCATTTTTTTTACAATTTATAGAGCCGTCTAAACTATAGTCTGCACCGTTAACATAAGTTAGATCTGTTTATATTATCCGTCAAAGTGACATGATAATTCGTAATTGCAGCATCGAGGAATAGTGCAGAATAGCGACTGGATCAGTAAAATCTACTGATCCGCAGGTCAACAGCACTTGAGAATCGGTACTGGTAACCATCAATGATAGTCATATTCAGTTGCCTATAGTTGTAAAATTTACTGAACTGACGTGTTGTCGAAATACGTACTTGGAAGATCAGTAGATTTAACTTGGTTTTCAGTAAAATATAGGGTTCTTTTTTCTGCGTGTATAAGAAGAAAATTATCCTGTCGATAGAACGTTCCAGTGCTTTATAAACGTTACAGTATCTTCCTTATTAAAAGCTGAATCAAAACAAAGATTTCAACAAATATTTTTTTTTTCGTTCTGCGAAAATCTGTCTTCAATTTTTTTTAGAATATTTTTTTTTAACGTTTCGCGTAATTTACTTTAAAAAAATATTTTCTTCCTGATATATTCTGCGACTGTAGTTGTAGAACATCTCTAATTTTACATGGATTTTTCCTATACACAAAAAATGTATGTAAAATATTTTTCATAAAATGATTGAAAGTATGAAGTACAAAATTTATTTTTTAAATCCACATATGTTAGATAAATAATAATAAAAAACGTTGCACACAGTATTTGGTTTACGTCGCCGGACTTATGTCACTTTTTATATCTATTTTTATGAAGCATTGCTTGCATCTGATAGTTTGATTTTTTATAAAATTCTTCCTCGATATCATTGTTTAACTCTCGTTTCAGAATGTATATAATATCTTCCATGTGTAAAAATAATAACGTTTAAAATTTAACTGCTCCATTTGCGGTTAAAAATTGATCTTTTTGGTTTTAAATTTAAACATTTATGCAAACAAATTCGAAGCAAAAAAAATATAAACTTAAAATTAACCGAATGGAATTCGAGCTAACATCACATCCATTATTCAAAGTACTCAGATGGAAATTTATATCATTTGTCAATAATTTGTCTTTTTTTATAGAAAATGAATCTTTTTAGTTGAAAATTCAAATATTTGGTTTTAAATTTATGTACATGTTTTATTCAAAATTCTTCCTCTCTGATAGAAAACTAATCTTTTTGTTTGAAAATTCATCTTTTTGAGTGAAAATTTAAATATTTTGTCGAACATTCAACAGTTTTGTTGAAAGTTTATGTTTTTCGCTTGGAATTAAACATTTTTTATTACATTTTTTTAGGTTTTAAAAATCTATCTTTGTTGATAAATTCCTGTTTTTGATTTGAAAATAGTGTCTTAAGTATATTTTTTTCAAAATAGTAGCAAAACAGCGTCATCACTTGAAAAAATGGTCAAATAGTGTCAATAGTGTGTTGAGCCCGAGGCCTCAATTTGTAATTTATTATTCTAAGGGCGGCCACAGCCCAATTTATTTGAAAATATTTACCTATTCAATCCAAAAAAAGTAGAGAAATGGCCCTACTAATCATGTCGGATTGAAAATTATTCGAAAGTGTTGTATTTTGAATGCGAAGTTGTCGAAAAGCAGATTTCCAGAGAACATCTCGTGAGTGCGCAGCAATAATTTTCAATTCGACGTCTTTTGCAGCAAGACTCATTTCTAATTCAAAAAGTGACTCAAGGTATATGTGTGCATCAATAGTGTGACTAATGTTCTTTTGGATTTGAAATCATTCCGAAAAAATCAATTCATAAAACTTCAAACAATTACAGTTAAAATTTAAAATGTAGGAAATAAATTGGAACAAATTTTTAACTGCAAAAAATGTACTTGATTTTAGTAAATTTAAAATGATTTTGGAAAAATACAAGGGAATCCAAAGGAATTTGATTAAATGTTGAAAAATTCAAAGTGAGTTTCAAACACTTCAAGACGAATTAAACACAATCTGAAAACTTTAAAGAATATCTATCATATAATATATAAATAAATAAAAAATAACTAAATAGAAAATAAATATCTATCTAATAATAAAAACAAAAATATAAGACCATATTCATTGAACTAAATAGAATTATTGACCTATTTAAGAAGAATTCAGGTAAATTACAAAATTCGAAAGAGATGATAAAATAATTCTGAATGAAGTACTCATAATTCAGGGTGAATTTAAATTAATTGAAAAACATATTTGAAAATCTTTAAAAATCTATGAAAACTTACAAAATGTCTCACTTCTTTTGAATGAATTCCTTGAATTACAATAAAATATTATAAAATCCCGTGAAATTGTATAAAATTTTATAATATTTTCTCGAATCCTTGGAAATGTATGGAAATACCTTGAGAGCTTTTAAAAGCCCATAAAGTCATTGAAATCTTCGGAAATCTCATAAAACTCATTCAAATATTCTAAAATATATTGAAACCTTGTGAGTCCCATGAAATAGTTTCCTATATTCCGAAGTTGAAAAAAAATTCTTTAAACTCGCAGAAAAATTTGTTTATTTCTTTGACAGTCATTCAAAGCCTTGAAAATTTCTTAAAAAATTAACAATACTTTGAAAGTGTATTAATGTCTTTGAAAATACTTTATAATCTTTTAAATCATTTCAAATCGCGGTATAGAAAAATAGGATTTTTGTTGCTGTTATATTCTCAAATATCGACAATCAAACTTGTCATTTTTAACATTTTAGGTCTACATGCCACAAGGGTGGTTTTTAGGGGTCTTTCCGAACATTCTCACCTACCCTATAATTCTCGGGATAGAAAAATAGGATTTTGGACGTTCTTATATTTTCAAATATCGACAATCAAACTTGTATTTTTTAACTTTTTAGGGCTGCATGCCATAAGGGTAGTTTTTAGGAGTCTTGCCGAAAATTCTCACCTACCCTATAATTCGCGGGATTAAAAAATAGGATTTTTCACGTTCTTACATTTTCAAATATCGGCAAACAAACTTGTATGAGGCAGGTCTGAATAATAATGGGTGATGTGTGAGGGTAGCAACCCCATAAAAATTGAAAATTCGAAAAAACTTTCTGACAGAATATCATTTTTTGAACTCCTAAATGACTGAGGACAACAAAAAATTCGGAAAAAATCTTCAATTTCGTTCATATGAACGTTCGTAACTTCAAGTACATCACTGAATCCCTTTTTGGATGATCGCGAAATTTTAAAGGTCGGTGGTAGACTTGAAAGTTCAAGTTTTAGCGAGGATAAGAAGCATCCTATACGGAATTATACCAATGATGGGTAATTTGCCCAGACGAAGGGTGTCCTTCACCACCTTTCTATACAACTGGCGTAGACTACGCAGGCCCCTTTCTTATAAAGGGCAGAAAGGGCCGAGTTGCTAAGACTAGTAAATGTTACGTAAGCCTTTTTGTATGTTTTACCCCAAAGGCATTGCACCTCGAACTTGTCTCTGATCTTACGGCAGAAGCTTTTATTGCAACTCTTAGACGGTTCGTCTCCAGACGTGGAAAGCCCGCTCATACACACTCAGATAATGGTACCTGTTTCGTGGGAGCGAACAATGAGCTTGAACAACTTGGTAAATTTTTGATTAACGAATCAGAACGCTTGTCGGAAACTATTGAAAACATGGGTATTTCATGGCATTTCATTCCAGCTTATTCTCCTCACTTTGGTGGAAGTTGGAAAGCTGGAGTGAAATCTACGAAGCATCACCTGAAGCGTGTTGCGGCTAACAATGTTTTTACTTTTGAAGAATTGTACACTGTGCTAGTTTAAGTGGAGGGTTTGCTAAATTACCGACCCTTGACACCCCTCTCTTCCGATCCCAACGACTTTTCTCCATTGACTCCTGCTCACTTTTTGATTGGAAGGCCACTCAGTTCTGTCGCTGATCCAAACCTGACTCATTTACCAGAAAATAGGCTTTCCATATGGCAGTTGGCCCAGCTAATACATCAACATTTTTGGGCGAGGTGGAGCAAAGAGTATGTATCGGAGTTTCAACAACGAGTAAAATGGAGGAAACCGTATCCAGAGATTAAAGAAAATACTTCAGTTTTGCTCAAAGAAAAGGATCTTTCCCCACTAAGATGGAAATTAGGAAGAATTTTTCAACTTCATCCTGGAAACGTAGTATCGCCCGCGCTGTTACCATTGAAACATGTACTGGCACAGTTCAATGAGCACTAGCAGCTGTGTGTCCGCTGCCGATTGAGTGAACTACGTACCATTTTTTCCTTTTCCAAAGACTTGAAATTCAGACCTTTTTCTACATCTTTACTTGTACTTGTATATGTATAATTACGACTATTTAAATTTCCTAAAATATACTTGGTATGTTTAAGATTTATTCTGCATGCATTCAACGTGCTTATAAAGAAGGCTCAAGGCATTCGACTCTAATTAAGGCATATTTTATTCTATGGATATTATATAATTGTGTATTTATCCCAGAATTGATCTTTATCACTTGTACTTACAATTATACTTCTCTTTTTTTATCATTGAAATATAGATCTTTCAAAGCCTGGGGGTATGTTTGAAATCTTTTTTTCTTTTTTGAATCTCGGTTTATAGCAAGGCTTTAGCGATGGATCAGCAATGAAGAAGTTTTTCAATTAGAAATTATTTTTTCCGGTTAGCAATGAAGAAGTTTTTCAATAAATGACACAATTTTGGATAGCACAACTTATTCACAGACCGCTTACAGTTGAGAGTTTATTGGAGCAAGACGTGCTTGTGTTCCGCATCTATATTAGCTGACTATTGTATGGATATGAGGTAAATGCGAGAGCTTTTGTTGTATGCGCGCGATGGCTTAAACGCGTATTGAGAAGACGTAACCGAGGTCGCCACCTCAGTTATAAATGAATTTCGGGATTATTTCACAGATCGCAACTCGTGTAGTAGTGTAGTGGTTAAGATAATCATCTTGCGTGCTTAGGTTTTTCGGTTCCCCCCCCCCCCCCCGTTGCGTGCGAAATTTCAACTTTCAACTTTCCGTTTATCACAAAATTAGTGTCGGACTGCGAGTGAGCGCCAAGAACAGAATCCCCGCTTTGCAGTGGCGCGCCATGGGAGTCTAGCGCTCGAGCGCAAATAATCAAACCTCGATATCTCGGAAACTAAGGCCCATTGGATCGAAAGAAGGAATAAGCCCCTAATAGATTTCGATGTACTTTCATCCCGTAAAGGCTCAGTCGAATCGGTGATGTCCATCTCGCGTCCTCTCCTTGTTAGTCTTCAAAGTCTTATCTTCAATTTAGGCCAATAAAACTTTACAAATCTTTGCGGGTTCTCGAGATACGACTAAAAGTGTCCAAGCCGCAAATGTCAAGTTTCAGTCGTCGATTACTGCTGTAACCGCGAGATCGGTGGTTGATTCAAGTCAATAAAACTTCAAAAATATACAGGGGTTCCCAAGATATGAGAATAAATGTCCAAGCGTGCTGCGTCGAGTCTCAGTCGGCGAGTACCGCAGACGGCCAGACTCGCTGCTCAAGCGACTAAAATTCTGCGCAGCCACGCTTGAACATTTTTAGTCGTATCTCGAGAACCCGTGCAGATTTTGAAGTTTTATTGGCTTGAATTAAAGATAAGACTTTAAAGACTAATTGGTATGAATTGAGATTTTTGCTACAACCATTTTTTTCCCGTGTACGAAACGTAAATTATAATGTAGTGTTTTCAGGTTTTTTTAAATTCTTCATTCAATTTTGCTCCCTTGAATTCTGGTACCCTTTTCACATTGAGCAGGTAGCTAGTTCGATCCCTCTTTCAAGGTGCTAAACTTTCTCCTCGCTGTAAAAAATGTGGTTTGCCTCGCTTCACGGATGGCGCGATTATACAACTAATAATTTAAAGCATCAACCCAAAGGAATACGTTATTCGGTACATTAAATCTCGAATTCCTGGATGAGATGCAAAACCCTTCACTGAAAGGAATCCATTAACCCTCCTCTCCTTCTGGTTTTATTTAAATATCTATCTTTCACTTGCTTAGCCTCACCTGCACTAATTGAAAATTGTGAGTGTCTTATATAGCTAATAGATCACCAGAAACACTACGTGTGAATGTGAGAAGGGTACGTAAATTACATGAATTAGTGCAGTACGTAGGTAACATTGAGCATGCATAAATAGTGTAACACAGTTTCTCTTCGGATTCACTTTCAGGGGTCCTAGATAATAAAAAAATGCAGGGTGCCGACTTGATAGTGTGCGTTTACCCGGGGGTGGGGGTAGGGAGTGAGCGCATGGAACGGCTTTATCTCTTACGAATTAATCAGTTAATTTGCCACTTCTTACTGAAATTAATTGTATTTTTCTTTATTTATGTGGAATCTAACATATTTTAATCAATATTAGTGAAACTCTCCGTAAAAACTCATATCATCCCTTCATAACAACCCTGAAGTATTCATTATTCCCAGAGCGGCACATGTACAATGCGCGTTTTGTGAAGATTTGGACCAACGATTAGAATTTCATAAATGCAGCAGTCGAGAATGGGAAAGAAACAGATATTTCTCAAAATATTAGATGTATAAATATCGTTAACCTTTTGCGGATGTTATAGGGTCCTTGGCGCGCTGAATGAATGTGGTTAAATACAGTGGAACAGTGAAATACGCACACAGTTTGGTTACGCAATGTAACCTGAAGATTCGAACGTTCAAAGGAACGAAATGGAGAAAAAAAATTTTTTTTTCTGCAATTAGCCTAGTGGAATTAGTTTAGAAAGGCGTAAAGGTAACTATTATGAAGAAAAAATGCAACCATAATTAATTTTCAGAGGGTAAAACACCCTCAAATGTCAATAGTGATAGAGCCAACACACAATGTACAGAATAGCCGACTTAATACACTTTTTTGGAATTAAAAATAGTGTCAAATTACCTTGTCATAAAAAAAAATTTCAGTGGGAAAAGTATCACTGGAAATGATATTTAAAACCACCCTTAGTTTAAATTCATGATATGAAATTGTATTGGCCCTCTGGTATTAAATGAGTTGGTGTGGCTTTGTATGGGCTTTAGGGTCCAGTAATAAAAAAACTTTGTTTTTTAATCAGACGTTTCGACTCATGTGGTAGTACTCTTTAGTGATTCATTTCTACACAAAACAATTTTACATTTTCAGTAATATGCTAAACAAAAAAAATTTACGTTTTTAGTAATTTGCTTTCCTAAAGCCCATACAAAGAAACACCAACTCACCCTTGGTTTTTCAAAATCACAAAATCATAAAAGTGGCCGCCTTTATACATTTTTTTCGAATTCAAAATAGTGTTAAATTACCCTGTAATAAAACAAGTTTTTTCAGTGCGAAAAGTATCACCGGAAAGGATATTCAAAAGATGATTTTGTCATTTTGAAAAACTAAGGGTGGTTGTAAATATCTTTTGTTTAATGACAAAGTGATTTAACACTATGTTTAATTCGAGAAAAAAGTGTATACAGGCGGCCATTCTACACATTGTCTGTTGTCCTTACACGGAGCGACCGCATCAAGAGCTGCTAATGCTTTCGGCACGAGCGGTTAGTGTCCAAATAAAGTTTTTTGGAATGGCACGAGCCACAGTTGTCAGCGCACTGACCGCTCGATAATTCACACGAGCTGCTCGTGCTGATGGCAATACGAGCGCGAGCTCTGTAAGTATTGCCTTCAGCCCGGCCTGTTCTTTGGATTGGCAATAATCTCTCGTGTTAATTTTCAATAGCGCGTGCTGTCAAACAACTCTAACGTTTAGTGATAACCGTGCATGTCGCTCGACTCATTCGCCGCATCACCAATTGCTGAAATTACGAAGGAAAAACGTGTCATGACCTAATAGAAAAATATGTAATTTTACTTTTTTTGTGTTCTCAGATAATTTTAATTTTCGCAATACAATTTAAAGAAAATATTTTTGAACAGAACTTTCAAAGCAGAATTTTCATCAAAATTATGTCAATTAATGAAATACGCACAATTTGAAGAAAATATTTTTAAACAGAACTTTCAAAGTAAAATTTTCATCAGAATTTAGTCAATGAAATAGGCAAATTTATTATAAAAATTAATCTTGGAAATAATTCAATCAATCATATCTGATAAAATTTGATTCAATTTCATTAGATCTACCAAGAACCAAAATAAGCATAGAAAATCTGGGAAGTAACACTTGCAATAGAAAGCTGCGAAAGTAAAATTTCCGAGAAAAAAAATAAAATTAGAAGTTTCTCAAGAAAAGAGTAAGATTTTAACGTCGTGAATAAAATTTTAGAAGTAGAACTACATAATTTCATTTATTTTTAAACTTCCCAAATTAATGATTAGAATGTCTAAAATTATACCTACAAATTTTTGTTTAGACATCGGATTTCTTAATTGAAACTATAATGATTATATTGGAACGAAAACAGGAAATCACTTGCTAACCGATCTTAGCCACACGTTTATTGATTAAGATTTAACTGCACGAATAATCAATCATGACATGCATGCAGGTTAGTTCTTCTCGTTCAGCATATAGTGAAGTTTGAAAAAAAAATGAAAGTTGCGGCGAATGAGCCGAGAGACCAGTGCGGTTGTCACTAAACGTTAGAGCTATTTGACACTACGCGCTATTGAAAATGAACACGAGAGATTGTTGCCAATCCCAAGAACGGACCGGGTCAATCGCAACACTTACCAAGCTCGCGCTCCTGTCGTTATAAACACGAGCGGCTCGTGTGAATTCGCAAGCGGGCAGTGTGTTGGCAACTGTGGCTAGTGCTATGAAAAAAAAATTTATTTTAACACTAACCGCTCGTGCCAGAGTTTCTCCGTGTATCTGCATTAACATTTGAGGGTGTTTTACCCTTAAGAAAATTGTTATTGTTAAATTTTGTTTGTAGAATACTCACTTTTGTGCATTTCTAAACTAATTCGGCTAGGCAAAATTGAGAAAATAATTTTTGTATTTTTTTTCCATTTCGTTCATTTGAACGTTCGGAACTTCAGGCGCATCGTTACGCAAGATTTTTGGGGGTAGTCAAAGAAAGTTTGGTGATGCCCCTAACAAGGATCCTTTTTCAATACTAATCAATGTCAGGGGCCATCTTTGGGTCCCCAATAGGGCTGTGAGAAATAAGGGGCCATTCATTAATTACGTAAGGGCTATTTTGACAATTTTTGACCCCCCTTCCCGCCCACGTAAGGACACATAAGATTTCTTAAGCCCCGTCCCCCCTCCTTCTTACGTAATATTTAACTTAGAATTTTTATAAATAGCATTGAATAGTCACATATCCCCGTGCAGAAATTTCGATGGGGTCCTGGTGGGGTTCCCGCCAGTTTGCCCTAGTCCTAGTGTGGTCCTGGTCTGGAAAGCTGACAAGGACCCTACAAGGAACGTCACGCTTGTACTTGCAAACGCCCAATGTAGGGCAAACTCGTCCAGCCCTTGGTTGGTTTTCTTAGATTTACCCTAGGTTAATTTTTCTTTCCCCCAATTTCGAATTGAAATTGAATCTTTATTTTCGAAAAGTACTCTGTTAGTACAGACATAGTACTGGCTGAACCAATAATGGAACAAGTTCATTACTGGGCCAGTACTGCAGATTAGTAGCACCCACTACTGCTACACTCTAACGACATGGCAAAAAGGTATTTAAAAAATGAATATAAATTGATTGCGAGCATTTTGACTTTGAACATGAATGGTCCTGTGTAGATTGAATACATATATTACAATTTTAAATATTATATTACAAATAAAATTTCTAACGCTAAGGGGTATCGAACCTACATCTATGCGTAAATCTATCGCCTAGCAGTCGGGAGTCTTAACCATTGCGCTAAACTTACAAGTTGAAATTCTATGAAAAAGCCATCCTAATAAGCTACAGCTCAAAATGTTGAAACATAAAATTTTAAATTCTTGTTTCCAAATCAAATATTTGTTATCATACGACGATACGTGAATGTGAAATATATGAACTGTTAACAGGAATATCAATAAAATAATTTTTAAATAAATAATTTAAATCGATTACAATTTTTCTTCGTGTAATATTTCGTTTTTTGGCAATTTAGACTATTTTACAGCTTTCTACAATGACAGGTAATGTAATTTTTTATGAACATTAAAAATTTTTAACGATGGAACTTCGAAATTTGATCGTGAACTTTGACAATTTTTTAATAGCAAATTTTTTGTTAAACTTTCATGTAAGGTTTGGTTGTTAGGTGTTTTAGATCATTTTACAATGTTTAAGATTGACATAAAATGTAATTGTTTCTGAACATTTACAATTTTACATAAAGATGGAACTTAGAATTTTTTTCTTAACAAAAAAAAAACAGGAAAAAAGTTGTTTTCGTGATAGTCTCTTAGATATTCACTAATTCAATGAATGTTTAGATTATACAATCTCTGAAATACGCTCTAAGTCAAAATGACATTCGATTTCGCGCGCAAGGTACTATGATAAAATATAGGTTATGTTTCTGAATTCGGCGTTGCCAAGTATTCCTGGAGACTTCCCGACTTAGGGTTTTCAAAAAAAAAAACCCTCCAATTCCACTATTTATAAGTAATGACAGAATACTTGTATATGGTTGCCTGCCCGTGCAGAAATCGCCAAGTTTCTTCCCGGCTCCAGACTTGGGCCAGGCTGGGGGCCCCTAGCCTGGATCTAGCTCGAATTTTGCAATGGCTCAAGCTTGGGCCCAGCTAGTGTCAAAGTTCCAAAAATTGACGACAGATGGCGTAGTACTATTCTCTTTGTTTCCTTGTTACTTGCGAGTGTTGAGTGTAAATCTTTACAAAGTGGCAAATTTGGTATAAATAAAAATTCGTAAAGTATCTTAACCAGTAATTTGAGTGATAGTTTTAGCCAAACTGAACTTATAAATTTTGTGTGAGTGACTGAGAATAGTAGTGATGCTGCTGATTGATGCTGGTCGATGATCAAAATACAAATCATCATTGAAGTTAAATTGATAAAAATGCCTCAAATAAAAAGCACTCTAAAAGACCTTAACCTCTAAAAGACATTAAGATTACACGTAACTTCTAACCTCAAATTGAGAAAACTTTTTCGTCGAATTATCAAGTGTAAAAATGTTGTTAATTTATGTAATTATGTTTAAGACTTAGATTTATAAAACAAAAATGGCGGACGTAAATTAAAAAAATTATTGTATATAGATGATGATGACGCAGAAAGGTGGTAGAAATTTAGGACGCGCAAATCGAATGAGTGACTTTTTGAATTGACGTTTTCATTTTTTTTCGATTTTTAAATATTACATATTCATTTGTTAACTTTAAATTTGAATAAAAAAATTTCTCCTTAATTTCGACTTTTAATTTAAAAATTAAAAATGGCTAGGAATGGATAATAAACTAGGGCCAAGCCTGGGCCAAGCTGGGCGATCGAGCCTGGCCCTGGCCAGATTTGGCGTTTCATTCAAGCTTGGCCCAGGCTAGATCGCCAGGCCAGGGCCTAGTTTTGCCAAGCCTGGGCCCTGTTTGGGCCATGACCAAATTTCTACACGGGTGATTATCGCCACACTTGATTAAAATTTTTTTATTAAAAATAGGAAACCTGAAGAGGGCCTTGTCTCAACCCTACTTTAATTAGCGCTAAATAGGGCAATTTCTGCACGGGTCATTAGAAAAACTCAAACAGGTTGTTATTTGACATGAACAAAAGATTTTTATTTTTTGAAAAAATAATATTAGTCTTTGGAAAATGCGTATTAATACGCAAAATTCTAATATAATAAAAGATAAGATAAGTTAAGGTCATGTAGAGATTAAAAAAAAAACCCTCCCCCTCAGGACCCTTATGTAATTAATGAATGGCCCCTAACACTTTATTCAAAATCATATAACAAGTATATTACCTTTACTTTGTTTTTAGTTATATAATTTTCCTACAGATGAAATGTCCTCCGAAATTTTTAAACGAATTTGATGTACATCGAGTTAATAAAATTAGCAGACCGCAAGTGAATGTCGAAAAATATGGTGCCCCAATATGCTTACTAATTTATTTATTTCGAATTATCAATTTGGTGCATGCTCACTCTCTTCAGTGTATGAAAAACTGCTGCTTCTACCCGTACATAGGCGTTAGATTTCGATTATATTTGAGAAAAATTTATCTTTTTTTTGAAGATTTTACTCAGTTTTCCCTACGTAAGAGTTTTTGTCAAAACGTTCTTCTCTTCAAATGTCTCTGATTATTGGGTTAGCATATTTAGATTTCGAAATTTCGTGCAAAATTAATCAACCTAGCTAGGTTTACCTGCGATTACTGGCCTAATTTACGGTTTTCATTTGAATCCATATATGTAAATACGTGTATTTATGTATATTTGTTTACTAATTAAAGATATTTTAAATTGTACATTCTATATTATTATAGATTAGCAGTTCGAACTCGAAAGTTCATTGCCTCATCTACCCGAGACCGCCACACATCTCTGTCATGTGCATCCTCCATCCAGTTTAAGCAATCATGTCCTAGTTCTTTTAGATCATCCCTTACATTTTTCTCCCATCTGTTTCTCGGTCTGCCTAGGGGTCTCTTACCAGTCGGTCTCCCTCTTAAAACTTGCGCCACTGTTCTTTCATTGCCCATTCCTGCTACATGCCCCGCCCATCTTAATTTACGCGCTTTCGTTACTCTATTAATATTTTCTGACCCGTAGAGTGCATGATGAAAGCTCGAAAGTTGTAAGAAAAACATTAATACATCATGAAATGGCACCTCTACCAGTCTGCAACCTTTGCGTATGAAAATGGCAGCCGGTTTTCCACGACGTAAATTTTACCAAAAAAATTGATTAGGTGGCCGCGTCAAATTTGTTCAGAAACATTCTTCAGGTTTCAACTAAGAGCGGTCAAACAATGGCAGAAGTCTAGTTGCTTGGAAAGCCCTTGGCAGAAGCGATTGAAAAGTCCGGACCCGCCCCCCCCCCCACACTGATACGGTTCCCGCGCCTACCTTTTTTCCCGAAATTCTTCAGACCTTAAC
This sequence comes from Andricus quercusramuli, assembly GCA_932178445.1. Lineage (NCBI taxonomy): Eukaryota > Metazoa > Arthropoda > Insecta > Hymenoptera > Cynipidae > Andricus > Andricus quercusramuli. The sequence continues at coordinate 82,532 of CAKNXH010060235.1, forward strand.
TAAGAGCTGTGTGTAATGGCAGAACTTTAGCATAATGCAAAACCTCGGGAAAATTAATTTAGTCGAAAATGTCAACATAATTATGAATACATGATTCCTCGTTAAACTTGCATGTTGAAGCTATATTTATGTATGCCATTACAATTCTTTTCAAATTCTACCTTAATTTAAAAAAAAATCATCGCGATACCATGAAAACTCGCTGTGAAAGTCTAATTTTGTCTTGCGCGTCCAATTTTAAGCCAGTCGCTTGGCTTTTGCGAGAGAGAGCGTGGGAGGCGGAGTTGCGCCATGCTTTCTCTCTCTCTCTCTCTCTCTCTCTCTCTCTCTCTCTCTCTCGCAAAAACCGAGCGACTGGCTTAAAATTGGCATTGTACTCGTGCCGCTCTGGGTAATAGTATTAATACTTCAGGGTTGTTTTAAAGGGATGATATGAGTTTTTTACGGAGTTTCTCACTAGATTTTGGTTACAATATGTTTAGTTCAACACAAATAAAGAAAAATACATTTAATTTGAGTAGAAAATTGCAAATTAACTGATTAATTCGTAAGAGATACTGCCGTTTCGTGCGCTCACCCCCTGCAAAACGCACACTGTCAGAAGTTGGCGGCACACTCGAACTCAGTCCAGCGGTCACAATTGAGTGTTGTGGCCATACTCGAACTCTGTCCCAAATTCAGTCCGACGGTGCTCTCTCCTTCGTTACTCCTTGCCCCCACCACTGGCGGTCCCTTCGTACCGCCGGACGAGGAGAGAATGAGCGAACGTGAGTGAGAGAGAAAAGATGTGCGAGGGAGTCAAACCTCTCTCTCGCTCCAACTGTTACCCAACATTTTCCATCCACACTTACTTGTACTGAATATTTCGCTTACAATTTCCAGGAAAATATTCTGTTTTTCAAAGGGTCAATATATTCCAGCCTTAGGAATGGCAGCATTTAGTATCATGCTGGCGTGTTTAACAATTTTTGGGGAACATGTGTTGTCGATTATACCTAACAATATTATGAAAATGAAGAAAAAACTTGTCAAGTGAAAAAAACATCACGTGCGTCCTAAACTATGACCCAAGACAGATTTATGTGTAAACATCTTCGGTAAACGTTAACTGAAATTGAAATTTTACACAAAGCAAATAATAACTCACGCGCATGTAGGGGTATAACAATTTATTTTCTCTTATATGTAATGTCGTGCAAAAGTTTCTAGACATCTATTTCCCAATAGGTTGAACAAGCACCCTAGTTTTAATAATAATAGAATGTAGATTTTCTCGCAATTATTGCATAACAAATGATAAAAGTACCCGTTTTATGGGCATAAATGAAAGCCAGTATGTGTTAATTTTATTAGAAGTTGTTTGAAAAAACGACAAATTCTAATGTTTCCGGAAAATATCAATAAATTTGGAAATAAACCATTTTTTATTGTTTTGTGTTAATTTTGCAGATAATTTTCTGCAGAGTATGTTAGAATACTGTTCTATTAATTTGTTTTAATTCAGTTATGAAAACCTGACTTTATATCAATATTGATAAGGGAACGTCCATAAACTACGTAGCCTGTTTTTCTTTTGTTTATAACGTTGTGTCCTTTATTACTTAACGGCAATTGTCTTTTCGTCTTTATTCAAACAAAAGAAGAACGGGCTACGTGGTTTATGGACGCTCCCTAAGTTCTTTAAAATAAGCTTACGTTTTGATCGCATCGAAGAAAAAATTCTAGAAATATCTTATCAAGTTACTAAAATGATTAAGGAAATTATCTTTAAAACTAGTGCAAATAGATTCAAAAATATTAATTGTTTTTTGATTTATTAACATTTTTCGGAAGCATTAAAATTTGTATTTTTTTTAATAACTTCTAATAAAATTAATATATTGCTTTTAATTTGAGACCATTAGGCGTATTATTTTATCAGGTTTCGTGTAGTAATTGGAAGTAAATTTAGAGTTGAATATTTTCAAAACTAGATTCCTTTTATAAAGTATTGAAAAAGATAGGTCTAGCAACTTTTACATAGTAGTGTATTACATTCTCTCATAAACTATCCAATGTAGGTATATTATATTTCTGTAAAATTAAAATCTATCACTTACATCCCGAAAACAATAATTTTCCACGATTTTAAGAAAAATATATTTCTTAAACAAATAATAATTGTTTGTATAATTAAAAATTATTTACAAAATACTTGGAAACTCGTCCCTGCTATTTTTCAGTTTTTGGGTCACTTTCCAAGCACAATAACAATGAAATGCCTAAGATGGTAATATATCACTTTTAGAGCTGCATTGTGTCTCTGTATGTACGCGCAGCGTGCATATTTAGAGCATCCACTGAGAACATGTCCAAGTGTTTCGGGCTCTTTCTTTTGCACGGTCGGCAGTTGGTATCGCGTACAGGTACATTCATTATGCGCTTGCGGTATAAACGAAGGTGTCTATGACACCGTCTTGACAGGCAAAAAGAAATCCCTCGGTCTCCGATATCAATCCAGCAGACCATGGAGGGGTTTCTCAGCATGTTCTCTTAGTAGGAGCGTATGTTCTGCTTCCTGTATACGACTTTTGAGCACCAGAGGTGTCAGTGATGCTAGGCCATGTGTAATGTCGCTGGAATTAAATGGGAGGTCAAGCTCCTCTGCGGCCCTATCTGCTGCATGGTATAGAAACACCGCAGCATTGGCGACTTCATGTTGATGTACGAGTCGCATAAGGGAATCCATGCTTTTTAGAACTGAGCAGGCTGTAGCCAGAACCGTTCTTCGATGAAGACACTCTAAGCTTAGCAATCCTCTACCCCCTTTATCGCGAGGGAGATATATTCGAGGTACGGAAGATCTAGGATGAAGACTTCGTTGTATTGTCATCATCTTGCGTGTGCTTCGATCAAGTTGTTTTAACTCATCGACGTTCCATCTTACTGCACCAAACGTGTAGAGCAGTATAGGAACGGCCAGGATATTGGTCGCCTGGATCTTATTCTTTCCATATAATTCGGAAGCTCAAATTTTTCTGAGAATTTGGCGATACCTTTTTCCAAGGGCCGTTTTCAAGTTATGCACATTTTGGGTTTTCGCTTGCGGTATTCCAAGATATGTATATGTTTCTCCAATACCAAGATGTTGAATGGCATTTCCGCCTATGAGTTGAACATCCTGATCGTCACTGGATGATGTAGTTTCTAGTCTTCCTTGGTGTAGGTGGACGCAGGCACACTTGTCCAGTCCAAAGCTCATGCCAATCGCTTTAGAATATCTATTTACCGCATCTACAAGGTATCCAGAGCTTTTGCCTCGGAGCACAATAGATAGAGGCAAGAGGGGGATGCAGAAAAGTATCGGACTTAGAGAGTCTCCTTGAAAGACCCCCCTCTTATATGTGACAAAGCTTGTAGTCACTTGTCTTTTGTCAGATGTTATGACGAATCTTGTCCGCCACAAGAGCATAAGCTCTTTTATGCATCTCACTATTTTTGGATGCACCTTCATGCACTCAAGGAGCTTAATAAGTAGCTCATGGTTCGTGTTATTGAATGCCTCACGGTAATCAGTCCAAGCCATGGACAGATTGCGTCGATACCTGATCGAGGCCTGGGTAATACACCTGTCTATTAACAGGTTCTCCCTGCAACCTGCCAGCCCTCTCTTCCATCCACGTTGTTCGACTATTACACTCCATACAGGCTCGATAGATGTCAATATCCTCTATTTGAGATTGCCAGTGAATAGCTTGTAGCTGGTGTTTAAACAAGCTATGGGCCTGTAGTTCTTTGGACTTGACAAATCTCCGGCCTTAGGGATCAATACCGTGCGTCCTTCCACTAGCCACTGCGAAACGGGTTGTTCTTCATTTAAGAAAGTAGTAAATATACGAGCTAGATGTTGGTGCGTAGAAGTAAACTTCTTCCACCAAAAGTTGTTGATTTTATCTGGCCCTGGCGCCGAAAAGTTCTTAGTTCTAGCGATAACTTTCTTTACTTCTTCAGCAGTAATTAGTGGACACTCTTCCTCTGGACCTAGCAGCCTGCATATCTAGACTCCGTCTTAATATCCAGACTCCGCTCTTATCGCACGGAAAAAAGTGGTCCAGAACCTTCCCTACCTATCTGCTTACAAAGTAGATAGTGCAGTTTGAAATAGTTTTTTTTTTTTTTTTTTTTTTTTTTTTCAAGGAGTAAAAACGGAAAATGCTCATGCACCAACCACATTCGAACTTTGGGGACCGCGAGCGCAATATATACACCTCACGCATATATATTTAAAATATATACACGTGAGGTGCACGCATGGGCGGGCAGTCCACAAGGAACGAAGGTGAGTGTGGGACTTAATAAACGGCACCTACCCACTAAATCTTCACTCCTTTTCCCGCCAACCCATGTCCTCGGAACCGCTTATCGCATTACTTCAAGGACATGGGGGTAAGGCCACTAAGTCGTGCTTCGGCTTCTAACTTTTATATGCCAGCCTGGCATTTCTACGATTCTCACCCAACCAAGATGCACGCATCGTCCTCAGTGGTGTGGTGATACCACAACCCGGGCTCGTCGGCCTTCGGCATCTTGGTTGGGTGTAGTCTGTTATTTTCGTCGTCCATCCGGCTTCTTCGCATAGGCGGCCTCTCTGAACGACACGCACCGCATTGTACCCGGCAGATGGTCGGACCGGGGTTTCTCTTCTTTAGCGGCGCAGAGGTAGCACTGCGGCGCACTTTCGCACGCCGCAGCCCTATGGCCCTCTTTGCCGCACCTCCAGCAGGCCTGGGTCTGGTCTGGTAACACCTTGTAGACTCTGTCTTCCTCCGCACACGACAGGACACCCACCCCACTTTGAGGTGTCCCGTGCGGAGAAGTCTTTTCGCCAGGTCCTCCTTCATTTCGACAAAGGCCCTCATATTACCTCTGAAGGCCTTCCTCGTCATGCTAACCTTCACCTCTCCGGCTGCTGCTTCTCCGAAATGCTTTCGAACCGCAGCTGGCCCTACCTCCACAAGAACCTCTCCCCTTCGGGTCTGGCTGACACCCCTGATTTTTACACCAAGGGTGTCGGGCTTCACCTTTTGTTTGAGGTTTCTGAGGACCTCCGCATAGCTCGAACCTTCGGCTGGTCTTATCAGGACCGCCTCGGGTCGGGCTCTCTTCTGTTTCTCCTTCTTCATGGGTGCTGGTTTAGGAGACATCCCCTCTACATCCTTGCCCTTCAGAGTCGAGGATGCCACAATGGTATTGCGGGTCCTCGGCTTCTTCGCCCTCTGCTTGACAGCGTTCGTCTCAACGGGACTCATTGAAAGCTCCCTTTCGCGCTTCCCAAGTTGGGTAGTGGGAGCCTCCACGGCTTCTTCATTTTTAGTCCCGCTTTGAATCATGTCCTTCCTCGCCTTCGCCTTATTTAGGTGCTTCTTTCCTATCTCCTTTCCGACGAACTTTATGGCGTCCTGGTAATAACAGTCGATGCACATCGTGGTCGACTGCAACTGATCCGCAACACGCTCCGCCTTCCCGAGCCCATGCCTAATGGGCATAAACATATTCCGTTTGGAGTTGCAGAATTTCTGCATCTCCTCCAACACATCTTTGAGGTCACCCATGAGTTTTCGACCCTTCTCCACATACATGTACGCTTCCATTATATCGTTTTTGGCACGAGTCTTCAGACTCATGTCGATATTTTCCACAACGTCCAGTTCTCCCTCCAACTCCTCACATACACTTCGGTTTAAATTTGGTACATTCTCCATTAAAATTCCCACGAGTAGCTAGGGAAATAAAGGTCCACCCCCGCAGAGCCCCGCATGCGAGGGTAAGGTCCGTGTACTCTAGAAGGCGACCTGGTATCCTAGAGATACCGTTTGCGACACCACTCCCCTGGTGGTGTAACTGTATTCAGCAGAAACCCTCGGTACAGGGCCGCAACAGGAAGCGGTCATGGTTTTTTCTCGGTGTGTCCTTCACCCAGTCGGTTTGGTCCGCGGGGCCTATTTTATTTCAGCCCTACCCTCTGTTTCCAGCGAGCATTACCCTATCCGCCACCCGGGGACGCAGGGTGAAAATGTAGCATTTTCTTTTACGTACTGCGTCAACTGCTAACTGAGAGTGTGAGAGGTACAGTGTGAACTGAAGAGAAAAATGTTACTGGGCGAGATTGTAATATCTTCACTTTCAAATAGTGTTATTCGCCGAGCGAGATTGGTTTTACTTCTTACAATATTAAGTTTATTTTGATAATTAATTATTAATCAATAATTATTTTTCTAACTAAAAACTAAAAGGTGTATAGAGATTATATTAAACTCCATATATGCCTCACTAAGGAAAAGCTTACGTAAGTGGCATTGTCGTTTAGGTCGAATTTAACATTTTCAGGATTATTAGTCAAACTTCAGTTCAATTTCAGTCTTAGGTTATGCTATTAAACTAGAAATAAAATATATACATTATTTTGTCGAATTTTGTCGCCTATAGACAGACCACCCACTGACATTTTACAAAATGAAATAAATTGTCGGAAACTATTTCATAATGTTTTCTCTTCTATCATAATATTATATGAGATGATTATTATAAACAAACATTGCGAATAACTCTACTTTATACTTCAATACTGTTTTTTTTTCTACAAAATTTTCAGAATTTAAAAATATTCTAAAGAATTATATATAAAAAATACTTTTTTTTAATTATTTCTGCTATTAAATTTTCTGCTTATGATATTTTTAATTTCTTATAACACTCAAAATGATTACGATCGTACTTGATTAAGCCACCCAGGTTCAAATATTATATTTGGAAGAATTTTTGTTTAGTAGAATAATGCATTGTTTTCGACATATCATTTTTTGAAATAATAATTTTAAAATAATGAATGTGTAATAACATTTTAGTTCAAATTAACTTCCAATTTTTGCATTGTAATAATTTTTTCAACCTTTTCACATTTATATTTGTAGAAATTACTACCATTTCATGACCCAAAAATATTCTCTCATTTTTTTCAGATTTTCAACAACAATAAAATCTTCCATGCTGCTGTAATATCGCGGTCTTTAACATCAATTCTCGGAACGGAATATATTTTTTGTTCGTTTTAAACCGTTTTTATTCTAATTCAGCATCCCCATTAGGGTGGCTCAAGAATGCATGGCAAAACTTTTTTTCATGCTAGTGGGCAACGATTCCTCCGATTTTTTTCCCAGTCCGAAAAAAGAAAATGACTAATTTTTGTTTTTTCGTTTTTTATTTGTTTTAACTACTACCGGTTTTGACTCGAAGTTTCCCATGTAAAATGCATGGGGAAAAATCACTTTTTTCAGTTTTTGAAATAATTTTTTAGCGTTTGGAAAAATGTGACGAAAAGTATAGAGGCTTGTAGAGAATCATCCAGCGAAGAATCTCATGTATCGGACATATGGGTTTGACACTCCTAACACACCCCCACAAGTCCCTGAAGACTAACCCTTAAAACGAAAAATATCAATTCTCCATGAAAACGACCTTTTCGGTACTGCATTCTCGTCTTTTTTTTGCCTCAAATTATTCATATTGGTCTAGTGGAATATTTGTTAACATTGCCTAATTAATTTTCAACCATTTAAATAAATGGAATTTGTTTAAATATTTTGTTTGAAAATTCGTTTTTTTTCCTAAAAATTATTACTATTGGTCTACTGGAATATTTATTAAAAATTATTTAATAATTTTCAAATATTCAAACAAATAAAATTGGTTTAAAACCTTGCGAATTAATTAACAAATGTTGATAAAAATTCCACTGAAGAAATAATAATAAACTTTAATAAAAAAAATTCAAAAGAAAATTATTCAAACAATTTCCATTTCCTTCCATAATGCAAAATTAATGAATTATTGTTAATAAATATCCTACCAGACCAATAGTAATAATTTTCAGGAAAAAAACGAAATTTCGAAAAAAAATTATTTAAACAAATTCCATTTGTTTGAATAATTAAAAATTCATTAAGCAATGGTAATAAATATTCCACTAGACCAATACAAATAATTTTAGCTAAAAAAAAGACGAGAATACAGTGCTCAAAGTCGTTTTTATAAAGAATTGATATTTTTGGTTTTAAGGATAGTTTTCAGAGACTCGTAGAGGTATGTTGTGGGTGTCAAACCCATATGTCCGATACATGATTCTTTGTTTGATAATTATCTACAAGCTTCTATATTTCCCCGTCACATTTTTTCAAACCCTAAAAAATTATTACAAAAATTTAAAAAAGTGATTTTACCCCATGCATTTCACATAGGAAACTTCAAGTAAAAACAGGCAGCAGTTAAAATCGAAAAAACGAAAAAACAAAAATAAGGCATTTTCTTTTTTCGGATTTGGAACAAAATGGGAGGAAACGTTGACCTCTAAAAATAGTGTCCTTGAGCCACCCTAATCCTCATATCTCATGAGAAAAATTTTATTTTTGCGAAAAATTTAAATTTGAATCACTATTCAACCTTTGTCTCATCTTAAAATAGCGATTTCGATTTTGCATTTGATATATTGTTAGGATGTTCAAACTATTTTTTATTTATATATCAGTTACGTAAATTAATGTTGAGTTTTAAATCAAGTGAGATGGTGATAAAGTCAAATTAAAAATTCCAAAAATTTCGTTCGAAAACATTTTTCAGATCCTAATTTTCAATAATACAAAATATGTACTTTTTAAAAATTGTAATTCAATTCATTTTATAATAATACATATAAAATACTAATACTATATTCACTGCGTGAGTTAATACTTCCAACCAAAATATTTTCCCCAAGCTCGTCACAAAATATTAGATATCATCAGTAAGAGATTGTTTAAAAAAATTTCAAGTAAACATTTATCATCATTTCTTAGCCGGCCACGTTTTTCTCAGAGAAACCGCATGACCGAGAATTTGTCAGAAAAATCTAAGCGGTTCCGTAGCTCACTTGGCTAACGCGTGCGCCAGATTTAGGTTTTAGGACAGGTTTGAGGTATTTAGGTACACTGTTAAAATTTCCCGCATAAAACTTCCACTAAATGTATTGGAAGTTTATTTCCAAAATGTAGGGTAACGTTACAATACATAATATTGCAGTTTTCAAATGCAACGGAATATGCAGCGATACATGGGTCGGATAAGGCGCATGCGCACAATTTTCGACTTATAAACGCTACAATACATGTATTGCAATTTCGCCATTGCAATACCGTGTTTGCAATTTTGCCTTACGCTTGTATTGTAGAAGTGTTGGAGAATTCCAAACATTTTTAACAGTGTAGGGTTCGATTTCCCAGCGGGGGCGATTTTTCGAAGTGTTTGAGCGTGCGATAATATGTGTAAGACTCTATGCGTGCTATTGTGCAAGAATAATCGTAAATTAAGTGCAGTAAACATATATAAAATAATTTTTTTCCTCGTCAAATCGATCGACATTTTACATCATTTTTGTTGTCGAACGTTTCAATCTAATCTATATATAAATCATGTATAGAATGCGTGCAGTGTATATATACATATACATATATGCCCTACAATTCGAAACTATAATTTTTGCTCCTAGAAGAACAAGGATTACTGAGCGAGAGTGTAACCTCTGCTCTCGCGAGACAAGCAGTGTACGATGCGAGCTGTATCTGGCGCTCGCTGCAAAGTGGGGATTGCAGGGTGACATTGCTAAATTGTCGCTCATCCCCATTTGATCTGGATACGGATTTACAATTTCACAGAGTGAATCTTGCAGATTGATTCAGTGAGGTTCACAAATTTCTCCCAAATTGTAAGAATTACACCGTGGTTGCACGAAAGGCTCCGTTGCTGCGCCACAGAGTAATATTTCATCACTTTTCCGAGTATATCTTACAGCGTACTTTTTTCCGTGTAGGTCTCGGATAAGAGAAGAAAGATAAAATCACAGAAAAAACTTAGGGTAAATAGTGTTGCAGATAACTTAGTATTTTCACCTGCTCGTATTGGTAAACACAAATATTACCCTCGATGGGCAGAAACTGTCTTTTGTTCTCATGAAAGTTGTCAACACCGTCTTGAAAATTGGAAGCCTCTAGCTTTGACCGCTGAAGTGAAGTTAGCTGATGGTTGGTGTAACAGGCAAATCGGACAAGTGCGGCTTCATAAAGGCTGACTTGCCGAATCGTTAGAGGTGTCAAAAGTTCCTTACAAGCGTGGGTAAAAACCAGCGACATATAGAAATGGACCGATGATCCTGTGGGAAGCACTGAAATTGAATTTAGAGAGAGAGAACATATCTGAGGGGTAAAACTGTCTCTTTCTCAATAAAGCTAATTGGTCGAGGATTTTGGATGGGTGGAGCTTGACGAAGCACAGGACCGACCGTGCTTTGTATTGCGAATGCCCCACTAGTGTTTTGTTTATAATATGCCTGTTAGCAGTCCAACTTTCGAGCAAGGAGTTGAAATGTCAACCTAAAAAGTTGAATTTTCGAAGAAACATGTAATAGTTGATATTTTAAAAATTACCAGTTGAACTAAAAAAACTAATTTTCAACAAAATACTTCAACCATTAACTAAAAAAGATTATTTTTCAACCAGATAGTTGCAGTTTCAACAAAACATTGATTCTCTACAGAAAAAACTAATTTTGAGGAAAATAAATCAATCTTCAACCAAATAGTTAAATTTTCTACTGAATTGTTGAAGTTTTCAAACTAAAAAAATCGCAATCAAATTGTTTAATTTTGAAGCAAAGAGTCGAACTTTCAACCTAGAAGCAAGACTTTTCAACAAAATTTAAGAAATTTAAAAAAATTAATTCTATTTTAAACCAAATAATGAAATTATTAACCAAAGAGATGAATTCAAAACAAAAAATTTAACAGCAGACTTTTTAATCGCAAATAAGGAACTTTCAACTAAAAATAGTTGGATTTCCTTATTGGGCTCTATTAGTTTAGTCCGCCTTCAAGTGAAGAAACGGGAAAAGATGGAAATAATTAAATAGAATTTTGATCATTCGTTGACTAAATAACAACATTGTAAATAAACATTGAATCTTATTTCTAATAGTTTTGAAATATAAGGTTAGAAAACTGGAAATTTTGGTTGAAAAATAAAGTGAATTTTCCATTGCACACTTTTTTATTTCAGACTACTCATAAGTTTAATCTTTGAAAAATTGGATGACACCATTTTTCAAATTTGTGAAACTTTACACTATTTTTGATCTCCTAAGTGAGTCCAGAGCCTATACGTGCTATTTAAATGTACAGGTCTGCTAAGTTTTCATAGGAATGTTAAACAGAAACCTTTGAACCTTCACTTAATACCTTAAATACTTTAATAATAATGTTTTTATATAAACTTGTTTCTTATAAAAGGATTATTTTCCATCAAATGGGAAGAAGAATTTAAGGTTACCAAGTTCTTTTAATAAGCCAATTTAAACATGATATTTTTCTTGAATGTTTTAAAAATTTTAATTTATTATAACTACGTATTTATAATCCATTATTTAAAATTGTTTGCGAACAAATTAACCATAATGACTATTTAGGCAGTGCGCAGGGCATCCGTTTCACTTGACACAGTCCTGGAATAGAAAAAGGCAGATCTACCCCTCACATGGTTTTTCTCTCTCTAAAGCCAATTTCAGTGCTTCCCACAGGGTGATCGGTCCATTTCTATATGTCGATGGTAAAAGCAGAAAAATACCGAGACGTCAGGGAAAGTATACCCGCATGGGGTAATTTTTGTTGCAGGTAATCTTTACTCAAGAATCAGGGTAACGATTACGCTTAGTTTTTTTCTGTGATATCAAATCGTATTTCTATGAGAACTTCATGGACAGATTTCGTTCTTTTTTACGAACAGTTCGAATTTTCTAGGAACAGCTCCTAAAAATTTCAGACTTGAATATAAGGAAAAATGTTATTTGTGCGATTCACTTTATATAATTCATTTTGAGAACACTATACGAGATTTCACAGGATTTAATGAGAGCTTTTGACAATTTTAAAGTATTTAAAATAATACGGTATATTTCAAAAAATTCAGAGGAGTTTGATGAAATTTCAAGGGATTTTTAAGGAATTTGAAAAGATTTTGACGATTTCATAATTTGAAATTTTTTGAGGACTTAACTTCAGAAAATACTACTCTCTAAATCTGAATCAGTGAAAAGTCACTGATTGTCAATGAAATTGCACTGATTTAAATAGCTAGAATCTGGTCGCTGACAACCAGTGAAAAGTTACTTAATCATTCAGTGAAAGTTTCACTTTTGAAAGTTAGCAGCACTGCACCACGTCAATTTAGCAGTCATGATAGAATAAGATTGTGGTAGATTCAATGCAATAATCACAGTAAAAACTTAAAATCCATAAATGTGATCAAATAGTGAAAATGTCGAAAGATTTGATGCTTCCAAATGACAAAAAACCTCACATATTTCTTCACTTTCAAGATTCGACTGTCATGTACACACCCGTCAAGTAAGTACTTTTTATACGAGCTAGAGTATATTTTTCTGGCAGTAAATTGAGCACACTTACAGTCCGAAAATTCAAAAATGTATTTCCTAAGAAAATTATTTTTGCCACGGAAGTAAAAGAATAACAACAACGCTTTACTTGAAAACTTAGAGGTTACAACTCGCATGATTTACTCTGGTGTTACTGAATTGATTAGTGAAAAGTCCGGAATCACTTATTTAATCAGTGAAATGTCCAACTACATCAGTTAATTTTTCACTGATTCATGTTTAGAAAGTAGGGATTTCAAGATACTATACAGGATATCACAAGATTTATAGAGATTTCACGGGATTTAAGAGATCTTAACAATTTCAAAGGATTTTAAAGAATAAAAACTTTCTTTTTCCTTCAGCTAAAACTGGAGTAAATGTTCAAATACATTTAAACGTGATTCCAAATTCAATTTCTAGTATGTGAAATTTTCTGTTTTTAGCTAAAACTAAGAAAAATATTTAAATTCATTTAAATTTGATTCCAGTTAAGGTGAATGTCCCAGTAATCGTGACGGTCCCAAAAATCTGGAAACTTCGTTATAATTTTAATATATTTTCAAAAATATGTTAAAAGTAACATCTAATGATTAAACCCATTCCTTTTTAGCATTTTTTAGCAGCAAATAGAAATGACATTCATTCAAACTGAATAAAACGCAAGAAAATTGGCATCACGACTACTGGGTCTATCTATACGACTACTGGGACGTTTATCTTAGTAAAGTACCACCATGCCAAACAATGTATGTCCTATCATCAAATTTAGGGCTCATGCATGGCTAAAACATCTTAAAAATAGTTTAAACATCGTAATAATATATCAAATGCAAAATTGAAATCAATATTTTAAGATGAGACAAACATCGAATAGTGATTTAAATTTAAATTTTTTGCAAAAATAAAATTTTTCTCATGAGATATGGGGATGCTGAATTAGAATAAGAACTGTTTCATACGAAAAAAATCGGTTCCAAAAAACGAATATTAAAGATCGCGGTATCAAAGTAGAATTTTAAATCTCATTGTCGTTAAAAATCTTTAAAAAAATGAGAAAATTTTTTGTTCAATAAATGGTATTAATTTCTACAAATATCAATGTGAAAAGGTTAAAAAAATTATTACGGCTTTGAATCTGTTGATTAATTTGAACTAAAATTTTATTACAAATTATTTTTTAATTATTGTTTCAAAAAATGATATGTCGAAAACAATGCATTATTCTACTAGAAAAAATTCTTCCAAATAATATAATATTCGAACCTGGGTGGATAAATCAACTACGATCCCAATAATTGTTATTGTTATAAGAAATCAAAAATATCATAAGCAGAAAATTCGATACCAGAAATAATGCAAAAAAAGTATTTTTTATGTATAATTCTTCAGAATATTTTTATGTTCTGAAAATTTCGTGCAAAAAAAACTGTATTTAAGTATGAATTGGAGTTATTCAATATATTTGTTCAATAGTGAGTAAACATTTTTATAATATTCAGAGTTCATGGTGGGTGATTGAAATAATCGGAACCGAAATTTGATAAAAGAACAGCAGCGTTTATTCTATCACAAATAGTAAAGTATAATAGTCGGTTCGGTAGTCAGTTTTCATCTGATCTGGTCGCAAAACAAGAGGTGAGTTGGTGGTGAAAATTTGTACTAAGTAAGTGGGGAGACATAGAATGTGGGGGTAGTCCTTACATTTGATTGGTTCAGTGGGCGTAGTTTTGAGTACTAGTTTGTCACGTAGACCTGGGTACATTTTAGTGAAATGAGTAAATAGAAATTTAGCGGACTTGCAGATGGACCCTAAGAAATTTTACAACTTTATGACGAGCGTCTGAGTGAACGATGGTACAATAACTTTCAGAGTTTAGAATAGACCGATCTTCAAATGCTACGTGAAATTTAAGCTTTCTTACGAATTAGGCAAGAAGGATTGAATTATTGACCCTAAAGTCTACAGTAATTAAAATAGTCTATTGACACGACGAAATACAACTGTTGGAAAAGTAAATTAACAGTTTCAGCTTGAATAGGAATTATGAACGTTACGCAGTAACATGCCGGCCACATTGAACAACTATGTTCAAAACAAAGATAAAACTTAAATATAAGAGATATAAGTCTTGCGTACTAGAGCGAAGAAAATTATTCAATTATAAATATTACAATAGACATGAAGATAAAAATAAGTGAGTACCATTATACATTTGGTAAAGTCGAACACCCGGGCTGTAATAAATTGTTTAAGAATGTGGTAAGGTGCAATCTCGTATCACTGTGTTATTTAAACAATGCAATATCATCTATTGAAATACACCAAATGAATTGTTCATTCAATTAACTAAACTGCGTGTAATTATGACCTCCGTTGGAATTTTCGAGTGGAAGAGGACATAGTTTTTTAATACATCTTTTATAAGTTCCCGAGGTAGTTTTCACAGTGACTACTCTGACAATGTTGTCGGGTCCAGGATCAGTTGATACAATGCGTCCCATATTCCACTGTAAGGGTGGAATATTTTCGTCCTTGAGAAGTACCAATGTTCCGATGGTGATTGCAGCAGAATTAGAGCACCATTTACTGCGAACTGTGAGCTCGTTCAGGTACTCTTTATGCCAGCGACACCAGAAGTGTTGTCGCATAACTTGAGCATGCTGCCACAAGGAGAGTCTGCCAGGATTGATGTAAGTAAGATCTTCGTGAGGCAAGCCATTCAAAGGCCCACCAATAAGGAAAGTGACCTGGAGTTAATGGATTGAGATCGTTCGGATCGGCGGATAAAGGACTTATTGGACGGGAATTTAGGATTGCTTCGATTTCTGTAACATAAGTGTGCAGCTGCTCAAATGTCAGCACAGCATTGCCGACGGCGCGTAAAAAGTTTCTTTTAAATTACTTAACCATTGCCTCCCAGAGCCCACCAAAATGTGGAGATCCAGGAGGGATAAAATTCCATTTAATTTCTTGATTTTGTAAAAAATGTTCGACCATTTCATGGTGTTGTTTGGAGCTGAAAAGTTTGTAAAGTTCATTTAATTCTCTGCTAGCACCGAGAAAATTGGTACCATTATCTGATGAGATGGTTTTTGACTTGCCGCGTCTTGCAAAAAATCGTTTAAGACTGCCAATGAAAGCTTCAGTGGTCAAGTCGCTTACCAATTCGAGGTGAACTGCCTTAGTAGCCATACATACGTAGACGGCCACATACGATTTGACCTTTTTGATATTTCGATAACGCCTTTCCTTGATATAAAAAGGTCCGCAATAATCTATCCCGACGTTAAGAAATGGACGTGTGAATGTCAAACGAGAGGCGGGTAGGTTTTCCATAGTATAATTTGGAATACGTGGTTTTGCATGAAAACATGTGACGCAATGATGGATGATTCGTCGAATTGTGTTTCGCCCATCAATTAGCCAGTATCGCTCACGGATTGCGTATAAGGTAGCCTGCACACCTGCATGTTTTAATTCAAGATGTTTCTCTCGAATGATTAGGTCAGTTACATGATGTTTACGGGGTAGCAACATAGGATGTTTTTGATCTTGCGGTAATTCAGAATGCGTGAGTCTGCCACCCACCTTGAGAATGCCGTTTTCTAAAAAGGGATTAAGATTGAGAATTTTGCTTTTATTGTTTATTTCCCGCTTTCGCGATAAAGAATCGACTGCATTTGAGAAGGATGTAGCTTGAATAAGCTTGATAATTGTGTGACCTGCTGCGCTGAGCTCTGAGTCAGATAAGTTACCGCACAGTCTGACTGATTTCTTGGAAGCATTGTTACGGAATCGAAGACAGTATGCTACCACGCGTGTTAAGGTTCGAAAAGAGGAAAAGCGTGAGAGTAGATTGAACTCGCTGTCTGCGATATGCATTGCTGTCTTTGAAACATCAGGGTTTCGAGTTTCTGTGCATTCCGGTTCGCGAGGGGTTAATTTGATTTTTGGCCAAAATTTGTCTTCCATTTGAAGCCAAGAAGGACCGTGTTGCCAAATTGTATTCTCTATAAATTCTTTAGGCATTTGACCTCGAGATGGAAAATCAGCCGGATTCTCGCCAGTGGGTACATGATTCCGCTGACTAGGCTGAGTAATTTCTTGGATCTGAGCAACGCCATTTGACCCAAAGGTCTTCAACGAATGTGGAGATGAATGGATCCAGTGCAGAGCTACTGTAGAATCGGACCAAAAAACAGATCGACTAATCGTGAGATGTTGTAAAGCCTTGAGAGTAGAATTGTAGAGACGAACTAACAATAGGGCCGCACATAGTTCCAGTCTAGGTATTGAAACTGTTTGCACTGGTGCAACTCGAGATTTGGAACATAAAAGGGACGAATAGTGCATTCCTTCTATGTCTGTTGAACGCAAGTACAGACAGGCTGCGAACCTGTTTCACTGGCGTCACAAAATCCATGAATTTGGATGTCACTTGAATCTTTGGCAATTACACATCGATCAAACTTTATTTTATTCAAAAGGGGTAATTGTTCTGTAAATGCTAGCCACGATAAACGAATATCCGGTGGAACGGGTTCGTCCCATGTTATTTGTACTTTCCAAAGTTTTTGTATCATCATTTTTGCAAAGATAATAATTGGAGACAGTAATCCTAAGGGATCGAACAATTTCGCGATTTCTGATAATATCATTCTCTTAGTTAACTGACTGTTTTGAAAAGGTACATGAGTGTCACGCTTCTTTATGGTGAATATAATTGAATCTTGCCGATGATTCCAATGGACCCCTAACGTTTTTATCGTTTCTGAGGTGTTTAATGACAAAAGTTCTGTTGTCAAATGGTCCGAAATTCCGCTCATAAGTCGTGGATCATTCGCAGCCCACTTTCGAATAGTGAATCCGCCATCAGACGCGAGTTTAAGCAAATCCTCGCGAAGTTCTAGTGCTTCCTCAAGAGTGTTAGCCCCTGTTACCACATCATCTACATAAAGGTCACGCTTTAAAACCTGAGCGGCGAGAGGATGTGAATGACATTCATCGACGGATAATTGAGCGAGAACACGTGTGGCTAAAAAAGGTGCGGAAGCAGTACCGTATGTGACAGTGTTTAATCTAAATATATTTATCGGTTCATTGGGATTCTCGCGCCATAGAATTTTTCAATAGGAAGAATCTTCTTTTGCTACTTCGCTTTGCCTATACATTTTTTCGATGTAACCCGTTAGAGCGAAAGGGAACGTTCGAAAACGAGTATAAATGGTGAAAAGGTCGTCCTGTATGGTTGGACCGACCATTAGTGCATTGTTCAAGGAACTCCCGCTTGAACTTTTGGCAGAGCCATCAAAGACAACTCTGATTTTAGTTGTAAGGCTATCCTCTCGTATGATTGCGTGATGCGGTAAGAAGAAACCGCGATAACTATTTATTCCTGGCTGACCAACGTCATATGACCTAAATCTCTATATTCTCTGATAAACCCTGAGTATTGCTCTTTAAAGACGGGATTTCTGTCAAATTTATTTTCTAGTGCATGGAATCGTCGAAGAGCTACTTTATACGACTCGCCGATGTCATCCTTCTTCTCATTGAAAGGGAGCCTGCCAACGTAACGACCGCTGTCATTTCTGGTTGTGTTACTAGCAAAATGATCTTCACACGCTTGCTCCTCTTTGGAAAGATGTTTTAAATCAGTAGCTTGCTCAATTTCCCAAAATTTTGCAAGCTCACTGAAGTCATACTGATTTGTGACTTGGGCAAAATGTCACGCGAGAGGACCTTGAATTAAATACTGTGGATTTAGAGGACACGCTACAATCCAACTTGATTTGGTTTTTTTGGAAAACTGCTTCGTGGCTCTTAATTTCAATTTGTCCTACACAAAGAAGTTTATAGAAAAGTTGAACTCTAATAAGAGCATCAACTTCTGCCGGTTTCTGAAAGTCTGGGTCAGCTAATTTCATATTTTTCGGAATCTGAAACGATTCAGGATTGATAGGCATTGACGGTAACTTGTGTGTGACATGAGGAGTAATCAAAAATTCAATGCGTTTGCTATACTCATTGACGCGAGATTTGAACGAGGCAATAACTGAATGAGTGATGTGAGTGGAGCTAAGATTTAAACTTGACACCGGTATGTCAACAGGATATTTATGCAAATTGAGTCTTGATGCCATTTTTTCTGTAATGAAATTGGGTGGTGAACCGCTGTCTAAAAGAACTCGACATGCGTGTGGTTTTCCTTGAGAATCAAGAATGTCTACGAGGGCAGTAGACAATAGGTCATGTGTCTTTACATGAATTTGAAGTTTGACACGGCAGGAAGTTGACCCTGAATTGTTTGAAGTTTCGGGAGTTTCAAAATGGTCTTTTTCTGCGTGTAAGAGAGAGTTGTGTCGTTTATCACATTTTTTACAGGGGCCACTGCGACAGTCAAATACACGGTGATTCGGGTTAAAACAATTGTGACATAAATGGTTTTTCTTTACTGCTTCCCACCGTTCCTTTACCCTAAGTTTCAGGAATTTTTCACATGTGTAAATAGCATGCTCTGATTGGCAGTAATAGCAACTTAACTTGGATTGTGATACATGATGCGCATGCCGGGGAAAACTTCTTTTGAATTTATTATTAGAACCATGTTTGTTATCGGCCTTTGACTCTATATTGTGTTCTACTTTCGGCTGAGACGACCGTATTTCTTCAAACTGTGCGCGGAGTTGCAAAAAACTTATTAAATCTTTCATAGTGGGTACTGTTGATTCGCTGTGAGAATCCTCCCATTTTTCGCGCAGTTGATATGTTAGTTTACCCTTGATAATAATAACGAGCAATGTGTCCCATGAACCGACAGATTCCCCTAAGGCGCGTAACGCTCGGATATGCTTCTGAGTTTGATCCAGTAAAGCGCGAATTGAAAAGGTTTTAGACACACAGGGTAGTTCAATTAGTGATTTAGCGTGACTCTCTACAATTATCTTTTTGTTTTCATATCGGTCTTTTAAAAGGTTCCAGGCTACCTGATAGTTATCCGCGGACGTTTCTAGAGACGCGATTACTTCGGGCGCGTCGCCTGTTAGGCAACTTTTTAAATGATGTAATTTCTCATAATTTTGAATACTGTGTCGACTATCCACGAGCGCTTTAAAGGTGTCTGAGAAACCTAACCACGTTTCATAAGAACCACTAAATTTTGGTAAATTGAGATAGGGTAATTTATGAGTGCCCACGAATTCTGCTTGATTGTTTACGGCAGATAAAATCGAATGTGAATCGTCTGTATGACTACTTGTGCTTGAACGCGCAGTAGAAGTGGTACTCAAGCCTGGAGTAAATATCATTTGTGGATTTGCACTAATTACTTCTTTTATTTTTGCAGAAATTGTGAAATATCTTTTCTCAAAGTTATCGCGTTCATTTT
Organism: Andricus quercusramuli; assembly: GCA_932178445.1. Classification (NCBI taxonomy): domain Eukaryota; kingdom Metazoa; phylum Arthropoda; class Insecta; order Hymenoptera; family Cynipidae; genus Andricus; species Andricus quercusramuli. Next base: position 102,413 of record CAKNXH010060235.1, read on the forward strand.
CATTTGTCTTTTAACTTCTGGATCGTCGGTGATAGCATCTAACTGAGATTGAATCTTTTCAAATTCGGGCCAAAGGTCCTGATGTTTTCTCAAACGTTCTTCTAAATCTAGTGTCTCTAAATCAGTTTTGTCATCGATAGATGCTAAAAGTGTCTCTAAATTTGTTAGAAAACGTTTAATATTTCCTCGTTTAGTTTTTAATTCTTTCATTTGAGCTTCGGCCAATGTGACTTTATTTAAGCACCGCACACCATAGGTCACAGATAACGGATATGATTAACGGGAGCGGAGAGAAAATATGAGGAATTGGTGGTACCAAAAAATGACTCACTACTTGATGAGCTGAACTGGATCCCTTGTAGTGGCGGCGATTGTGATGTGCCTTTCAACAGATTGGCGTTGAAGGCAGCTGTCTAGAAGTTCTGGATTGCTTCGATGAATTCTCCTTCAGAATTCTTACTGGATAATCCTCTGGCTGGATGCGATTGATCACAGGTTTCACACACTAATTGTCTATCGGTGAATTGTATTCTTTGCACAAGAATAGATGATTGAATTCACAAAGTTTTATGCCCGAAAGAATACTACAGGAGCAAGTTTATTGTCACTTAATTGTCACTGTTTCAATAGGCACAATTTCTTATCACGCACTGCATTGTCACAAACGCGATAAAAATCCGGTTCGAAGGACCATTAAATGTTTAATAGTGAGTAAACATTTTTATAATATTCAGAGTTCATGGTGGGTGATTGAAATAATCGGAACCGAAATTTGATAAAAGAACAGCAGAGTTTGTTCTATCACAAATAGTAAAGTATAATAGTCGGTTCGGTAGTCAGTTTTCATCTGATCTGGTCGCAAAACAAGAGGTGAGTTGGTGGTGAAAATTTCTACTAAGTAAGTGGGGAGACATAGAATGTGGGGTTAGTCCTTAAATTTGATTGGTTCAGTGGGCGTAGTTTTGAGTACTAGTTTGTCACGTAGACCTGGGTACATTTTAGTGAACTGAGTAAATAGAAATTTAGCGGACTTGCAGATGGACCCTAAGAAATTTTACAACTTTATGACGAGCGTCTAAGTGAACGATGGTACAATAACTTTCAGAGTTTAGGATAGACCGATCCTCAAATGCTACGTGAAATTTAAGCTTTCTTACGGATTAGGCAAGAAGGATTGAATTATTGACCCTAAAGTCTACAGTATTTGAAATAGTCTATTGACACGACGAAATACAACTGTTGGAAAAGTAAATTAACAGTTTCAGTTTGAATAGGAATTATAAACGTTACGCAGTAACAATATTTATTTATAATCATTATCTCGACTATAATATTATGAAAAAAGGGAAACCATTATAAAATAGATTCTGACAATTCATTTCCTTTTGTAAAATGTCAGTGGGTGGTCTGTCTTATAGATTGAGAAGCGAAAATCTGTTGTTTTACTGTTAAGCAAGTTATAATTCGTCCTTCTTTTTTAATTTCAAGCGGACCGCCTAAAAAATTTTTCGGAGGGGGCCTACACGTTCCTAGTTGTGCCACTGAAGTTACTCACAATTTCAAATAGTGAGGCTAACAATCTCGCGCAGTGCTTATTGCAATGCGAAAAAGGAGATCGAACTAACTTGCAAAAGTCAAACACAAAATTCTTCGCTTACTATGTGAATTAGTTATTCATACAGTTCACATGTTCAACTGCACTATTGCAAATAGTTATTGAAGCTACTTGTTCTTAGTAATCTTTCTTTTTACAATTTGAAGTAGTAATGCTGACTTTAGGTCTTGCATATTTTGAGATCACAATCTCATTCAGTATCAAAAACTATTTGAATTGTTTCTTGTACAATGTAAACAAGTAAACTTCACGTTAACAATACATCAAAGTGAATCTAGCTATCTACTTTTTCCGTGTATTTAGTACCCAAAACCTAAATTTTGGGCTCTACATTAAAAAAGCATGGTACTGCCAGCTTTACGTAACGCTATCAGTACCACGGTAGAAATATTGTTTGCATCAACTTTCTTCTTTCATAGGAATTGAGGGCTTATCTTGAACCTTTATTTAAGCGGTATTTGTCGAAAACAACCTCTGTCACTGAAAAAGTACTCTAAAGAATGAATATGCTCTGAATATAAAAGTAAGTTTATCAGAATTAAGGGAAGCTTTAGAGAAAATAATGACACTGGTTGGCCTGGATGATTCTTTATTGGAAAATCAAAAGTCTAGATGATTTCCTCCTAAAAATTGCAATTTTTTCGAAACAATTCACGGAGAGAAGATCAGAAGATTTCTTTTTTGCTTCAAAGTGATCTAGCCTGGGTGTAGACAGTGTACAAGTTCCAAATTTTTCTGAGCAATACATTTTCAGGTACAATTGTGCAAATATGACAATTTTGTCAAAAATCATTTGTTTCAACGCTGTAAATTGTAAACCGTTTATGTTACGAAAAAAGCGCAAGAGGCAGAAAAGTTCTGGTATTGCTCAGCTATGCTAAACATGAATTTATATTTTTTTTTCAAGAAATTAAGAAATTGTTAAAAAAAATCTTTGAAATAGAAACAGATTAGGATCTTGAAAACTAATCTAGATATTCGTAATCAAGGGACCTTTTGTAACCTTTCGAACACAATTTATCCTGGGGGCCTATTAGTGCATACAGAAGTGTTAGTGGCCAAGAGTACTCTCAAAATGCAAATAATTTGATTATTGTCTGTTTTAATTGTTATAAACAAATTACATTAAGAAACAGCCAAATTGTGTAATTTAAAAAAAATTTGTTTTCGGAAGAACATGCTTACAATTATAGATGAGAGTGCGTGTAAGTCATAATTTTTATAGAACATAAACAATTGTAATTGTTGTGAACAATTTTTTCTAAAAATTTAGAATTTGTAGTTTTTTCTATTTCGATTCTTCCTTTATTATCTGAAATTATCTAGATATTCGGAAAAGTGATATATGTTTGATTATGCGTGTTCAAATACAACGGTTGTTCATTTTGTAAGAAAATGAAATAAGTAAATATAAAACTTTGTCCTGAAAAATAATTTTTTTGGCACTGAAACTGCTTCGAATATTTCTGAGAGAGATTTAAGTAACTGTTTCTATGTAAATTGACAATAAACAGTTGTTATTATTTAATTTTAAATATTGCGATTTGTGGGTATTTAAAAATATTGTAATTCTTATTGAAAAAAGTTTTGTTCCTCTACGGAAATACTTTAAATTATCGTGAGAGTGATTGTCAGTAACAATTTTTTTTTTTTGAAAATTGTGGAATTTGTGGTTTTTCAATTTCGGATTTTCCTTTATCATTTCAATTGCTTCAGATATTATTGAAAAGAACATAGGCTCAATTACATTTGTTAAAATACAAATCCTAAACAAATGAAAGAAGTTACTATAAAACTTTGGTTTTTTGGCCTGCAAAATACTTTTTTTTTCACTGTAATTGCTTCAGATTTCGGTGAGATAGATTTGCATTCACTAATTCTATGTAAAAATTAACAATAGATAATTCTTACTAACTATTCCTGTAATTCTGAATGTTACGAATTTTTCATGTATTCAAAATAGTACATTATGATACAAGTGCGGTAATTTGGTGATTCTTACGAGTTTGACGTTCGCCGCCCGAGCAAACTGAGGGTGGCAAACGTCAAACGAGTAGGAATCACCAACCCGCACGTGTATCATATACTATTTTTCAGAACGCAATCATAAAAATGGCGTGTTTTCATGCCTCCATAGACAAACGAAAAAGCACGCTTTTTGAGCGGCGCCTGGCGGTGCGTTGGATGAGTTACAAAATAGGGTTCAGTTAGCACGGCGTGACGTAGAGTTCAAAAAAGAGCTTTGTTTGTGCATGCCCGAGTATTTTCGTAACGCTAGATTTGGCTAGAGAGAGATCGTCGTAGACAAAGATAGAAAGAGAATTCGTGGCGGATTAGTGAGTCGATGTTCCTAACGAAGAGTATGACGTGTTCTTATCGCCTCGCACATTATACTTTGTTGTCTCATTCATGCTCGCTAGAACAAAAACGCAGCAGAGCTCATGCGTACCTTCGCCGACTCAAAACGTGATTTTGCATTTTTCCATGGAGAAAATGAAATTATTCGGACTGACGGCTTTCCTTTTTGAAACGAGTGCAATGTTTTTGTAACGAGTCGTAGGTAAGGGCGCCGTAGATCCGCACTAGTTACGAAATATACTATTTTGTAACTCCTGTAAAGGGAAGTTCGTGACATAAGAAATATTGGTAGGTGATAAGATTGTTGGGTGGAGTTGGGTGGAGCATCCCAAATATTTGCACCAGGCAAACTAACCTAAACGCTCAACATCTCAGCTGACGGAATGATGGCAGTGTTGATAAAGTGGACAGACTGTGCGCGCACCGTGCGTTTGCCATCACGCTGGACAAATTCTGCAATTAACTGTAATCTGGCGCTCGATTCAAAATCGAATTCAATTAATTCGATTTTGAATCGCGCGCATTAAATTTTCATCAATGGCAGCTTATACTGTTGGATAACGCATCCGGTGGCTTCAGATTGGTTGTGATAATTCTTGCGACCAATCAGAAACTAGCGGTTCCCTTAATTTCCGTGCATGGAATACAGCAGATACACACTTTCCTTCAAAGTGTGATTGATGGTCAACATTCGAGCACGAAATTTTGTGCGGGAATGTTATGATTCCCGCACATTTTGACTTCATCAAGAATCGGCCATTTTCTGCTTATTTTTTGGTGCATATACTGAGAACTTCCCGTACAGTGTTGCGAAAAAACCATTTATTGATCCATTTTGCCAGGTCAATAAATCGGTTACCTAAGGCCAAAAGACAAACACATCCTGCATTTTATATCCACCTGCCATTAAAAAAAAATCTCCCGATTGGCGAAAGCCGAGTTTTCTAACAAAAAAATGCCAAAACTTTTCATTTCTTTATTTCCATTGTTTATAAAATGAACAAATAGAATAACATATGTATTATTTCCCAGAACATCTGAATTATCTTGAATGATTCAGAGGAGTCCAAATTTGATAAAATCGCTCATTTAGAGATGTCGGTACAAAAATTTCTTATAGCAATTGTATATTGCTTATTTTTTATGAAAATAGTTATTGCAAATCTTTCTCACACAAACTTGAAGCAGCTTGAGTAACTTATTATACAATTACTGCGACAGATTTCGGATGCAACTATTCTTAAACTTAGTGGGGAATTCTTACGATTAGACAAGCATATATATTCTTAAGGTAAGAGGGCCTCCATCGTATATTAAGAATATATTCTTGGCGCCTATTTAGGTTGCAAATATTCTGAATCTTAGTGGGAAATTATTAAAATTAGAATATCGTTTCTTCGGTGAATCACTTTTCCCAGGAAAACGTGGAGAAAAAAATTGATAATAAATATAAATATAAATATTGAAATAAATTAAAAATTCAATTTGCAATTGTATAAAATTGAAGACAATTTATTACATGATTGCCATCTGATGGAAATTAAATTGTTAAGAATAGAAATAAATTTTCAATTTCATTTCCAACTTTTGAAAATTGAAGAAAATTGAATTTCAAACAGTTGAAAATTTAACTGCTAACAATTGAAATGATTTAAAAATTTAATTTCCTTCAGTTTTCCACAGTTAATCATTGAACTGTTGAAAATACAGTGTTAAAAATTCAATATATAATTTTGTTTAATTTTCGACCGTTGAATGTCCAACTGTTGAGTATTTCAACTGTTGAAAATTGAAACGGCCTTTTTATTTGTCATTGAAACATGAGTTTTTCTCTGTTTTTTAATTAAAGAAATTTATAACCATTTTTATACTTTAAACAAATTGTTTGCAATCGAGTATGTACCAAAATTGATTCTAAGATATTATAAATTTCAGAATATTGTTAAACCTTAAAATTTAAGAACTGTCCGTGTATACGGAATTTTCTGCAAGACTAACCAAGAGTGCGGATTGTCGGAAAGGGTATTGTGGGGTAGATCGCATTTATTTTACACACTCTACTGTCAATCATTCTAGAAATTTCATCAATCCTTCGGACAGGAATATTCACACGCAGGGCATCGAGTCGCAATGGTCCAAAGTGAAGCGCGATATGCGAAGGCGGATCGGTAGAATGGACAAGCGTCTAGGGATACGCCTGCAACTTTCCTTCCTGATAGCGCATAATGGCTCTCTCTAGGACCACCTCCATGGTGGTGCGGAACAGAGTTCGTGGGTAACGTAACGCATTAGCCTCCGGTTGAGCACCACAACGCCACGCCGAGTTTCGAACTCGAGTTCGAGCGCCTTACAATAAGGAAGGATCAGTTGAGCCGTCAGGTATGGCACGGTACCCTGACATCGTCTAAGCCAATATTTTTTAGCAGTATTCAAATGGAATATTATCAGCAATAATAATAAATTGTTAGAACAATTATGTTTCTCAACGTCAATTGATTACTAACTCACGTTTATTGGAAATTGGACTAACAGTGAAACGTTTTTGAACAAACCGCGACTTACTAACTCTATTCTGAGAGGAAATTCCTAAAAACAATAATAAATTGTTCTAACAACTTATGTCAACATCTAATTGTCATTATAATCTAGCATTTTATGTATTAAAAAACTTTGCACATAGACAGCCGCTTTACTTTGCACATAGACAGCCGCTTTACTTTAATTACTTATAATTCAGATTGAGGGAGTAGGTGTCAAGTTTTCAGCACAGCTACACTTTTGGATGCTCTTTAACTTTTACATTATTACTGTAATTATTAACCGATGTTCAGGAACCTTTTCCACTTTCTTCCAATTATATGTATAAACTAATTCTGTTAATTAATATTGAATCAAGCTATACTTTCAAATTTTAGTTTTGGTAATATGCCAGAATATCGTCACAAGAAAACGTTCGTTCTTTCCGCATGATTCGACATGCTGCGGAGTTTCTGTACATACCATCGTGTGCACTTCAACATTTCTATTATTACTGCAAATATTAATCGATTTTCATGAATCTTCATTTCACTTTCTTGTAATTATATTAATAAACTATTTCTGCTAATTAAAATTGAATCACGCGATGCTCTCATAATCCTAGTTTTTTGAAGCGGCCTGCATCTCATAACAATGAAAGGGTGATTTGTTTCGGGTAATTCGACGCGCTCCAGGCTTTCGGGGCAGGCGTCGCTCACACTGCGAGGAATGGAACAATGTGAGGAAGGAGGTATTGATTTTTAAGATTGATCTAGAATTCTCGTGTTATTCACTTAGATAACACGTTGGCTCCGCAACACTGCTCCTACCTAGGTTGCTGACCAATCTCTTCAGCGATCACCCCACTTGGGCCCATTAGCATCCAAGATCTTTTGTTTTAGGCGTCATTCACTTTACTGACACTTTTTTATAAACTATTTGTCGCCACACTTTTCTGCCCTGGCATACTTCTCTAGCTTCCTTCACGGCCATGCATTTTTTCATGTAAGCTCTCGTGTTTCTATGGCTTGTTAAGTCTCTTCTAATTAGGGTCTCATTCACACATTCTAACCATTCTTGCCGTAGTCTGCCTCTGGGCACACTACCATTTTCTTTACCTAATTTTAAATTCGAAATTCTACATTTATTGTTCTGAAAGAACTCAGCCTGTGCATTGATCAACGTCTTTGTGAGTTCTCTGTAAAACAGCTACAAAGAGTAAGCAACTTTAGAGTTGAAACTATTGCAGAAGATTTGTGGTATAAAAGTGCAGTGCTGTGTGACAAAAATCGCATTACGTATATTTTCGGTTTCGGCTCCTTTAGTCAGATATTCATGATCGTCCGACATGTGCGACAATGGTTGGCTATTTACCGAATATTCCGCTTCGGCGAACAAAGTTTAAAGCACTTCTTTAGGTGGTTCTTGCTCTCGCGAGGTTGATTCCAAAGCTGTTTGGACAGATTTTACTAGGCTTTCCCAGCATCCACCCATTTGCGGAGTAGCTTTAGAAACAAAATTCAATTGTATTTGGAATTTTGAAGTCTGTCATAGGACCTCATTTTTATCAAGCTCTGGGACGGCCTTTTTCAGTTTTCCGGATGCTCCTCTCATATTTGTTGCGTTGTCCGAGTAATTCGTCGGGGATGTTTTCTTCTAGTCATCATTCGACGGAGAGCCATGATCATTGAGTCCGTTGTTAATGAGGCCGCTATTTCCAAGTGGACTGCTTGTACAATCAAGCAGGTGAACAACACTCCATATCTTTTCTGCCTTCGTTATGAAGACACTGTAGATTCAGAAGTCCGCGTCCGCCTTGCTGGCGTGAAATGTATAATCGCGGAACTGAAGAATTGATATGCAAGCTTTTATGCATATGCATGATCTTACGCGTGGTGACATCAAGGGCCTTAAGCTCGTTCTTCATCCATTGAACCACCCCAAACGAGTAGAGTAGAACCGGGACGGCAAGCATGTTAGTCGCAGATACCTTGTTCAACGCCGACAGATTGGAAGACCAAATCTGTCGAAGAAGATGCTTGTATCTGCTTCGGAGAGACTGCTTCACGGATGTTACGTCCTGAATGCGGCTTTGAGGCACGCCCAGGTATGTATGGATCTCTCCAGTGTTAAGATGTCTAATAACACTTATATCTACAAGCTCAGGGTCCTTGGGAACGCCAGTAATCTGTCCTTTCTTCAGATGAATTTTGGCACACTTTTTCAAACCAAAATCCATCACAATCCCTCCCGTGTAGTTCTTGACGATATTTATAGCAGTTTTAAGTTTGCTCTTACCAGCGGCATAGATCTTCAGGTCATCCATATAAAATACATGAGTTACCTTATGCTCACGCTGATTAGTGTCGCCACAGAGGTATCCAGGAGAATTTCGTAGTGCGAGAGATAGAGGCAGAAGTGTGATACAAAAAAGCAAAGGGCTCATACTATCCCCTTGAAAGACGCCCCTCTGGAAGGTGACCTTGTTCGTCTTCAGACGATGATTCCTAGATGAGATGGTAAATCTAGTTTTCCAAAGTGGCATCAGTCTCTCTATGTATCTCACTATGTGTGGATGTATCTTCAAGCTTTCCAACAGACAGATGATAAGTCTATGAGAGGTTGAATCGAAAGCTTTCCGGTAGTCAATCCAGGCCATTGACAGGACGCGCTGATGGGCGGCAGCGTCTTCACAGACAGACCTGTCAATTAGCAGGTTCTCTCGACAGCCTGCTACACCTTTTTTCGAGCCTCGTTGTTCGTACATTTCTCGCCATACAGGCTCAATTCGTCGAACGATCCTGTTGTTTAGGACAGCTGTAAAGATCTTATACAGTGTGTTTAAACAAGTGATTGGCCTGTAATTCTCTGGTCTGGACAAGTTGCCTTTTTTCGGTAGGAGTGTAGTGCGTCCTAACACCAGCCATTGCGGAATGGGCGTCTCCGACTTTAAATATGAGGTGAATATGCGGGCCGAATGGTGGTGTATAAAAGTAAACTTCTTCCACCAAAAGTTCTTAATACAATCTGGTCCAGCACCGGAAAAGTTCTTCCTGCCTCTAAGTGCTTTTTTCACCTCTTCGGCAATGACTGATGGGCACTCCGCCTCAGAATTTATAAGGCTGTCGCAAAACTCCTTGGAGCAGATGATATTGTCCGTATCTTCTTTCAACTCTAGTGTTTTCGGGATCTTGTACACCTCTCTCCAAAAAGTCTCTACCTCCTTGGGCTTGGGTGGATTTTTCAGAAAAACAGAGGGATCACTGAAGAGGCGTGATGGGTCAGCAAGAAACTGTTGATTCTCCCTGTTCCATCTCTCCCTCTTCTATATCCTCCTCCTTGCGTCAGATAGCAGCCTTATTTTGTCAACAATATGCTGCTTGATTGTCAGCAGCTTTTACTTGTTCAGTGTGTGATTCAAGGTCCTTAGTTCTTGGGCGAACTTTCGAACCCTTTCCGTGAACGGTCTACCAGGTGTTATGTAGTCAATCACACATTGAACACGGGACGCATTCTGTCTTGCCCATCCAATTTTCTTGTTCAGTTGATGCAAGCGTCTTCTGGTCTTCTGATCCATCGTCGGTTTCAGCCTTCGATTTGAATCAGCCAAAGCTCTCGCAGCACCATAAACTGAGAAATTGATGGTTCCGAGGTCGGACACTTGCGAGATATCTCCACAAAGGGAGGCATCCATTTCAGCCAGATCTTGGGGCTTAAGAGGAACTTGCATGTTGATGTTCCTTCTTGTACTGAAATTGTGATCATCTTCCAGAAGGTGCCTGCTTTCTGCGGTTGGTCTTAATGTCGTTTCATCTTCGTCTGCAGCTTGTTCAAGCATCGGTTGAGGAAGCGTTCCGCGTACATATCCATTTTTCCGGAGGTAGTCGGCTTGATTTCGCAAAGACTGATGCGAAACGTATTGAAGCTCTGGGTGTTTCTGGCACCACAGAGTATGCATACGCGCCATAAAGCCTCCGCGAACAGGGATGATACTGGCATCGTAGCAGTCTAGCACGTCATTCTTAAGTTGATCCGTCCACTGAATGTGGGCGTTTCGCCGGTTCGTCGTCGTGTTTCCATCTAAATTATTTTCAGCACCCCGAACTCTAGGATGATCGGCATTGTTTGCCGATCCATTGTCGGGTGCTCTGCGCGTTCGATCGTGTTGAACCGCATCTACAACATTTTGGTGGTTTGTTGGTTTCATTGTTGTTCCCACGAGTAGCTAGGGAAAGGGTTTGTCAATCCTCGTAGAGCCCGGCGTGCAAGGATAAGGCTGATACTCTGAGACGTCGCCCGGTATCCCAGAGTCACCGTTAAAGGCACCTCACCCAGGTGCCATGCAGCTTTCGGCACGATTCTCACACTTTCGCTCAGGGGTTATTCCTTCGGGACCATCCCTGGATAATTGTCCGCGACTGCTTATTAATTATTGTAACCATATTCAGCTTCGGTTCTATTCCAAGGGAATCGAAACCGAAACCGAAAAAATATA
>CAKNXH010060235.1:121588-146729 GCA_932178445.1 Andricus quercusramuli
GTACAGAGAGGAGTCGGGGGTGGGGTTGGGGTTGTGGGTGTAAGTGGGGGGTAACATTTAAAAATTTTTTCCAAATTTGAGATTTTTTTTAATTTTTCGAAAATTCCGAAAATTTTTGAAAATTATAGAATTTTTCACAATTTTTGAAAATTTTACAAATTTTTGGATATTTTTGAAAATATTGGAAATTTAAGAAAGTGTTAGAAATTTTTGATGATCAGAGGTATTTTCAAAAATTATTCAAATCCACCAAAAAATTTCAAATTTTCAAAAATATCCAAAATTTTCATATTTTTCAAACATTTTCAGACGAGGAAATATCAACCGGCTCAGTGAAAATCTTATTAACCGGTGCTAAAAGTGAATTGAAACGATTCGACTTGCCACGTATTATTCTGGAAAATTTTTTGTGGCAGAGAAAAAATTTACAAATTAATATGAAAAAAAATCCAACAACTTGATATAAGTTAAGAAAATATAATTTTTGAGAGAAAACCCATTTTTTTATCATTTTAAGTATTTTATAGATTTTTTGACATGCATAAGATCTGAGAGAAAAAGATTTCAGGTGACAAGAAAAAAAAATTATTTTTCTATTGTTAATTTTTTATGTTGAGTAATTTTAGTCACCTGACTATTTTTCGAAAATTGTGAACAAAATTTTTCTGATTTATACTTGTTACACACGCTTTCAGTCCAATAATTATGAGAAAAGGACACAGATTCATACACCGAAGAAGAAAAAACCAGATTGTTACTGCCCTTGTCACTCTTTCACCCCCAACGATGAGAACAACAATTAGCACCCTCCCCCCCTGCCTCACTGACTGGCCCCCCTCGATATCCGTTCGAATTGGCAACAAGGAAAACCGAGAGAAAGTGGAGGGCCTGAAAGAGAGGTCAGTTTCTCGCTTGTTTCTACCCCTTGCGTCTATCCTAATGATAAAGGGATCGACTGAGAGTTTCCAATAGGAGTGACAGGGACAGCGCGATGCCCACTCTTCAGAGCACTCAGAAAATTGCGCAGAGCACGGTATTTTGGAACAACCGTGATAAAAAAGCTGAGTCTTTTCCTCTGCCGACGCTGTCCTTTTAGTATAAAAAGGCCATACGTTCGCACGTGAGTCAGTCCTTCATGATCTTCGGAACGTTGAAAACACCCTCTGTATCTAGTGTGGAATAAAGTTCTTAAACCAAGCTATTCTAGATGTTCTTACTCTCAACGACGACGTTTGAATCCCTCATCCAACTACCACCTGGCTTCCCTCCTCCTCGTGAACTGGAACTCTAGCACGCATCACCTTTTCCACCCCTTTCCACCTTCTCGTGCGCTGGAGCTCCAGCAAACATCCACTACCCACTAACCACTTCTCGTGCGCTGGAACTCCAGCATACTTCCACCACCCACTTCTCCCTCCTTTTGCGCTGGACTTTCAGCACACTTTCACCACCCAGTCCCACCTCCTCGTGCGCTGGAACTCCAGCACGCTTTCTACCACCCACTCCTCTCTCCTTGTGCGCTGGACTCTCAGCACACATTCACAACCCACTCCCACCTCCTTGTGCGCTGGAACTCCAGCACACATCCACCACCCACTCACCCCTCCTCGTGCACTGGAACTCCAGCATATTTCCTCCATCCACTTTCCCCTCCTCGTGCGCTGGAACTCTAGCACACGTTTACCACACACTCCCACCACTTATAATACAGGGTAGTTAGACAGCGTTATATCAATATTGAGTAATTTCACACCTAACAATTTTTCGAAAATTGTGAACAACATTTTTCGGATTTATACTTAAACAATTAGTAATGGGAAGCAGACCAGTACCAGGTCTGGGTCAGTCCTAGACTGTCAACACTAGATAATGGAGACGACGCCAGATCTGGGCTGGACTGTCCTGTCGAGACGATAAGAAATATTATAAAATTATCAATACCTCTACATGTGAAGTGATTGTTAAATTTGTTTTTATTTTAGAATGAAATGGAAATTTATTTACTCATGGTTCTATCGACCTTAAGGAACACATTCTCATCCAGACACTCGCGCTTCGCGCTTGATATGTGATTTAGAAATAATTTAAACCTTGCGTTCCACGCTCGGTTCTGTGCACCGTATGATAGAAATGAAAAAGTCACGAATAAAACAAAAACTACGCATCCTATCACAAAATGATTCATAACAAATTTGTACCTCTTCTTTGGATGAACAAATTTTGCCTCTGTCATTTTTCTAATAGCTTGTATTATTCGTCTAAAAATTTAATTTTACTATTTCCAATGCTGTATTTTACGAATAAAACGAAAACTACGCATCAAATCAAAAAGTGAATAATAACAAATTTGGAGATCTTTTTTGGGTGCATAATTTTGTTCCATTCATCTTTGGTCGTATCTTGCATAGTTTAACAGCAAAATAAAATTATTGATTTTTCATTATTTTTTTGTGTGATCAAAATTTGGATTTTTGATTTTTCAAAAAATTCAAAAAGTTGTTACAAAAATATTGTAGGGTGTTCGAAAAGAAAATTTTTTCTCCTCTTGACTTTTTTTCATATCGTGCGTTTTTCGGCATAAAATGTTCATTTACGTAATTTTTTTTTTATCCGAAAAAGTCATTGAGATAAATTGTTTGAGTTTTGGAGTACTATGAATAACCGTACATAGAATTTTTGAATTTTGAAAAAAAATGGTCTCAAAAATTTACAAAATGCGCTTACTTTTTGAATTTTGATCAAAGTTAGCTGGTTAACGAACTTGTTCTTTCTTTTTAGGCCGTAAAGAAGTGTGCCAAAGCACAACCCAATCTGATTATTCTTTCGAAAGTTATCGTGCCTACAGACAGACAGACAGAAAGACTACAGACAGACAGACACCTTGGTAAAAACCTTTTTTTCTAGCTCAGGGGGTCTCAAAACGTGGAGATATGATGAAAACCGACCAAGTCAAATTTTACATAAAACCAATACCTTCTCATTAGAATGAGAATGTAAAAAGCATTTTTATCGCGTTAATTTCTTATGTTGGGAAATCTTAGACACCCTGAAAATTTTTTGAAAATCGTGAATAAAATTTGGCTGATTGACACATAGAAATTTGTGTGTTATAGGAAGGACAGCGTCAAATCTTGGTCAGGTTTAACTCGAAAATTTGAGCGCCCCTAGAGCTTTTTGGTGAACATCTTTTGTATATATTTTGTTGTTGTTACTCATCTCGTTTTTCCAAAAATTAAAAAAATATTCAATGTTATTTTTTTCGATTATACCAAAACTCACTTGTCCTATCAAAAAATGATTTATAACGAATTTCTAGACCCTTTTTGGGCTATCAACTTTCGTTTATTCGTCTTTTTAGTAAGTTATGTTATTTTCCCAAAAAGTGTATGTTCCTAATTTTCAATATTGTTTTTAATAATGAGAAAAAACTACGTGTCCTGTCAAAAAACTATTCACGATTGACTTTTAGTTATTTCTTGGGTGAACAATTTTTGTCTATTCATTCTTTCATATCTGGTATATTTTTGCTAGAAAATGGAATTTTTTATTTTTTAAGTAGCATTTTCTATGGAAAGAACCAAAACCGTTAGTAAAAAATGACTGGTTAACAAACTGGTCCTTTCTTGCTATACCCTAAAAATGTATGCCAAAGCTCAATCTTATCAGATCAGTCTTTCGAAAGTTATCGTGTCTACAGGACACAGACAGACATAAAAATCTTAAAAATCGCTTTTCATGACTTATGGGGTCTCAGTACGTGGAGATTTCATAAAAAAAAAGACGAAGTCAAATTTTATATCAAACTAATACCTTCTAATTAGGATAAGAATGTAAAAAATTATTCTTGTAGAGTTAATTTTTATGTTGGATAACTTTAGAGACCCTGACAATTTTTCAAAAATGGTGAAACAAGTTTGGCTGATTGACACTTAAAAATTCTTATGTTGTGGGAGGCTGACCAGCGCTATACCTGGGCTAGACTAGACTGTTAAGACTAGGCGGTCTACACGATCCAAGATTTTGGCCTGATCCGACATTAGACTTCCAGTTGATTTTTCCACTAGGGTAAAACCAGGAGTAAATATGTTAGTTGTTAGTGTTGTATAACTTAGCAATAAACAATACTTCTTCTTAAAATATAGAAGAATTAGGCAAGTTGCAGAGATAGTTCACTGACTAAATACACCACAATTTCCATTGCTTAAGTTATTTATATTCGACTTCCTTATGATCAAAATGAGTAAAATGTAGTACGCAACAACAACCCTCTTCTACGTATGATAATATATTACCTAACCCAGTATGCTCAGTATTATATTGTAATAATGCAGGAATGCTAATCGGTTAGTAGTATAGTATATTACTACATCTGGGCTGAGAGACACATGGGCCCTTACTTCCACATTCCACATTAACCCTTTAAACCCTTAATGCAAATTTCTCATCTTCTTTAGGCAAACCACTGACGGATATGCCTTAGTCTATTAATATTCTTTTCTCCCCTTGAAAGGTAAGCTCGTGAGAAATTCTTGTCTATTAGCATACAGCCTATGTCGAGAACTTTCTCACGAGTCAAGTAATCGATACAATCAATTCAAGACATTGGACGACCAGATTCTGCTTGTTTTCGATCCTCCAACCTGAAACTTTCTTAAAAAACGTAGTTTAACCACCAATAGGAGAAAAATAAGTTTCATAGTATGTATTTGAAAGATAAAACTTTTAAAATTAAGCATGATTCAAAAATATTGTAGATCGCAAAAAAGTTTTCAGAAACTTCAAACTTTGTAGGTTATATTCTATCTTTAGGCGTCTGCAATATAGAAGCAATTGTCAGCAAAATGTATTTTGATGCCAGAATTATAAATATAATGAAAAATCTGTTGGATTTTAACTCACTTTGGGTTTTGCTTCACACCTGAGGCAAGATAGGATTTTCATAAAGCTGGCACTACCACACCAGAAATCGAAAACTATCGATCACATAAAATTCATTTTCGCGTAGGTGATTTGTGCTAAGCACAACTTTGCAACATTTTCTATTATTTTAACAAAGTGTAGTAGTATCATAACGAAAAAACAAAAACTATTAATCACATCATATTCTCTTTAACTTATGACTTTTGTGCTGATTGAGTGCTATCGATTTGTGATATATACAAAATTACATTTTTTTATTATTAGGGGAGGCAGGTGCCTAACTCTATGATTCATTATTGTTCAGGTACGCAAAGGTATCCTGCAATGATACTTTGCTATGTATTATTTATACGATTTTTAGAAATAAATGTTTAGACAAATTCATGAACAAAAGCCATTTTTTATGATTCGCAATGATGATTTGTTTGAAATTCACCGTTTTTGTATAGTATATGAGAGAAATTCATGCCTAGTAATAATGATTAAAAAATATCTGCTGCTTGGCAGCATTATTCAAACAATTTTTATAAACAAATACATAGCTTTGATATGTCACAATGAATAGGCTCCATTTTTTGCAGAATCGACCAGAAATATCTTGCCTATGACTTCTTTTTATAATTTTTCTAAAATCAACAAAAATAGTTAATTATTTAAACAATATTTATGAATAGTTCCACATTTTTAACAATATTTCACCAATAGGGACCATTTTTTGCGGAACCCACTGAAAATGTATCGTTTAGTGACTCCTAGCTATAATTTTGTTCATATTGATAAGAAAATATTAATTTTTAAAAGGATTTTTATTCCTCGCTATGAAGCTTCGCCAACGGATAAGAAAAGTTAATTATTTAAACAATAATTTTTATGAAAAAATATACCCTTTGGTCACTTTTGCAGGAATAGCCTTATTTTTTTCGTTGCCTTGTTGCCTTATTTGTCCAATTAACAAGAACTGTTCATTATTTAAACAATATTTATGTAGAAATGCACAGTTTGACTATTTTTCCATGAAAAGTATTAATTTCCTTTGCGAAATCAACCATAAATATCCTGCCAATTATTCCATCTTGTCACATTTCCTTAATTAGGAAAAAGTGTTGATTGTTAAAACAATATTTATAAACAAATTCAAAGTTTGACTATTTATTACTGAGAATCGTATCTTGACAACAACTTTGCAGAAAATGTATCATGGGGAAATGGTCAAACTGTGAACTTGTTTATAAATATTGTTTAAACAAATCAAAGCTTCTTCCTTATTAAGGAAATTTGACAAGGAGGAATAATTGACAAGACATTAATTGTTGATTCCACAAAGAAAATTATTACGTGTAATGGAAAAATGGTCAAACTGTGCATTTCTATATAAATTTTATTCAAATAATAAACGGTTCTTGTTAATTGAACAAACGAGGCAACAAGGAGTCGTTGGTAAGACATTTTTAGCTCACTCCACGAAAAAATAAGGCTATTTCTGCAAAAGTGACCAAAATGTACATTTGTTTATAAGAATTGTTTGAAGAATTAACTTTTGTTATCCGTCGGCGAAGTATCATAGCGAAGAGTCGTTGAAAAAATATTTTCAGTTGATTTCGTAAAGAAAACTGCGCCTATTCTTGGAAAAATGGTTAAAATGTGCATTTATTTTTAAAAATTCTTTGAAAAATTAATATCTTTTATCAATCACATCACATTAAGTAATCACCAATTGTTGTTAATTTGAAAAAAATAACATCTTTACAGCTTTCCTAAACAACAGGATTGTTCGACGAATTGAGCCTGTATGGCGAGAAGTTTACGATCAACGTGGCTCGAAGAAAGGTGTAGCAGGCTGTCGAGAGAACCTGCTAATTGACAGGTGTGTCTGTGAAGACGCTGAAGCCCATCAGCACGTCCTGTCAATGGCCTGGATTGACTACCGGAAAGCTTTCGATTCAACCTCTCATAGACTTATCATCTGTCTGTTGGAGAGCTTGAAGGTACATCCACATTCCACACATAGTGAGATGCATGGAGAGATTGATGCCTCTTTGGAAAACTAGATTTTCCATCTCATCTAGGAAATATCGTCTGACAACGAGCAACGTCACCTTCCGGAGGGGCGTCTTTCAAAGTGATACCATGAGCCCTTTGCTTTTTTGGATCACACTTCTGCCTCTATCTCTCGCACTAACAAAATTCTCCTGGATGACTCCTTGGCGACACTAATCAGCGCGAGCATAAGGTCACTCATGTATTTTATATGGATGACCTGAAGATCTATGCCTCTGGTAAAAGCAAACTTCAAACTGCTATAAATATCGTCAAGAACTACACAGGAAAGATCGGGATGGATTTTGGTTTGGACAGGTGTGCCAAAATTCATCTGAAGAAAGGAAAGATTACTGGCGTTTCCAAGGACGCTGAGCTTGTGGATATAAGTGTTATTAGACATCTTAATACTGGAGACACCTATACATACCTGGGCGTGCCTCAAAGACGCATTCAGGACGTAACATCAGCGAATGAGTCTCTCTGAAGCAGAAATAAGCATCTTCTTCGACAGATTTGGTCTTTCAACCTGTCGGCGTTGAACAAGGTATCTGCGATTAACATGCTTGCCGTCCCGGTTCTATTCTACTCGTTTGGGTGGTTCAATGGAGGAAAAACGAGCTCAAGGCCCTTGATGTTACCACGCGTAAGATCATGCATATGCACAAAAGCTTGCATATCAGTTCGTCAGTGCCGCGATTATACATTCCACGCCGTCAAGGCGGACGCGGACTTTTGAATCTCCAGTGTCTTCATAATCGAATCGTTCTTAGTACAGCTTCCATCGTAGCGAATGGCAGAGATCCTCTCCTAAAGATGGTCAGGAACCACGAGATGATTGGCGAAGGAGCGATCCTTTACAAAGACGCGGAGCAAGCGGCCGAGACCCTTTGCCTGAATTTTAACATCACAAGTGAGGAAAGTGCATTACTCCATCTAGACGCTTCACGTCTAAAAGCCGAAGTAAAGCAAGTAGAGGTTGGAAAATTTCACCAAGAGCTACTCGACAAGCATACGCACGGAAACTTTCACATTAATGTAGAAAAACAGTCCTTGTCGAAGGAGCAATCTTTTGCTTTCCTCAAATCATCAGGACTCAATTCAGGTACAGAAGGGTTTTATTTTTGCACGATAGGACGTTGTAATTTCAACGTTAGCATACCGTGACCGCATTTTATGTCAAGAGGTTCCCAGTGATAGGTGCAGAGCGTGTCATGCACACGCTGAGTACCTATACGGGAAAAATAAGTTGTCGAAACTTTACTTGACTAGTCAACCATTCTAGGATAGGCCACTTTTTGTTTGGAATCTCGTATAATTTTGATTAAATAACCGCAGACTTCACTGAAAAAGTGAAAAAAGTAATCGAATTATTGGAAGACAATCTAGGCACATCAGTTCTCGAATTTGTATTCAGCAGATTTTGACAAAGTTCTAGACAAGCATTCCATTTTTCATAAAAAGTCCTCTAGATTCCACAAGATTTGGAATACAATAACTCTAGCATAGAAACGAATAACTGATTTATAAGTTGTCGAAGAATTCGTTGACTGTCTTCTAGATATCGATATATTCTCAATGTACAGTCACATTGGAAGCTTGTATTAACACGTAGTGACGCTGAGGTGAAGTGGTATATGTATAAGTCTGAATGGAGTCGCGGTCACCGGCAATGAACAAATGAGCGCGGATTTTAATTTGGCTCTCCACTGAGATTTGTGCAAAATATTCAATGTGTCAAGTTAGCCGTGGGGTCTAGTTGTTAGGGATAAGTTGCGTTCGATAGGCGTTAGGTAGTTCGAATCCCGCCGACAAATTTGTTTTGATTTTTCATAGGTTCGTGTATATCTGAAAATAAAATATAACTTAAGCGTGAGTCCAGGTGAATAAAAATATATTTAATATAACCGCGAAATATATTTTTTTTAACTTGGCTATACTGTTTTCTAAAAACTCGTTAGGAGTCATCGAAAGTTTCATTGACTGGCTTCGAAGCATTAGTGTATCAGTGTTTCAAGAACTCTATTCCCCTGGTCTTCACATTTTCACTGAAATTATTTTGTACTTTCGACAACTCTCTCTATTTTTTAAACATGTATCAATCAAGGTTTGTAAAACGATTCTTCCAATTTATGACATACGTTTAGCCCTATCCTGGAGTGGTTGACTTAGTCATTCAAAATTTCAGCAACTAATTTTTTCCGTGTAGAACACATCATATCGAGGTGTCTGACCCATGCAGGAACGACGTATATCTATAAAAATAATGCGGCCCTAAGAGTACTTTATTACCATTTTTGTCGCTCTTACGGTGTTGGTCGCGACCCTGCCCTGCCGAACGTCCAAGGTGTATAGAGTCAGTTGTCCGAAACGAGAAGTGTCAAATTTTCTGGAACTACGATCTTCGGGCAGCAGTCTCCGTTGCGCACTCGAGACCTGACATTATTCTCCAAGAATTCGAGAAACGAACTATATTCGTGATCGAATTCTCGGCTCCGTCCGAATACAACATCACTGCAAAGGAGAAAGAAAAAGAGGAGTGGTATCAAGACCTTGAAAGAGAGCCATATGCGCGTGCCAAAAATATGCCAAGGCACTTGCGAGATGCATGCAGAAAGCTGTCATCCTTGGGTCGATTTGTGTCATCAAGACACACGAGGGTTTCGCCGGACTGTCGTTGTGATTTCGTCGCACCCTGTGACCACTCGTCTCACGGTGCGACACGTGGCCATAGGTGTGTTTTACCGCGTTTCTACTGAGAGCTATTGACATTTTTTAGATGGCAGTTGCTCTTAGTGGGACCATGCAGTGGTTGTTCAACTCTTTTTTTTTATTATATATCATAATGTTATATGTTAAAAGAAATCCATTTTTTTAATTTGACACATATGCGTATTCCTTCACTTCACTCACCTGGAATCATATTAGTTATTTTCACGAAGGAGTAGTAAGGAGTGGTATCACCCTATCTGTTTGGTGAGCAGAGGTGTGACGAGCGACATCCAAGAATTCGTTAATGCTTGCTGCGAATGAAAAATTGTATACAAGATCTTGCACATGCGCAGAGCTGTTTTCGCTGACACGTTTTACACTCATTTCTCTATGTTGAATGTTGATATCTCGATGCATGTGTAGGTCATGTTCGTTTGTTGATGTTCGTTCAATACACAAGTTCAAAACTTTCAACGTGTGCTGACATCGTTGGCATGGCAACCGCCAGTGCGCATGTGGACGACCTTGCATACGAGTTTTCATTCGTAGCAAGCATTAACGAATTCTTGGACGTAGCTCGTCCCACTTCCCACTCACAGAGATACTACTTCTTACTATTCCTTCGTCGTTATTTTTAATAAAAAAGAGGCTCGACAAATGATTTACGATTCTAACAGTTTATTTGAGGTTTTAATATTTGAATATCTCCTCATCTCCTCATCTCCTCATCTCCTCATCCACCTCCTCCTCCGCTTCCTCCTGTTCCTCTTGATTGAACTTTATTATCTAGAATCCTTTTAGCTCATACAAACAGCAGACTTTAAGATCTTCAGTAGAGATGATGGCATTTTCGGGTGTTCTATTATATACTTGCGAAACTTGATACTTATATTGAACTTTGGAAATCAAATTAATATCTAGTGACTAATTTTTATTTTTCAGTTAATCTAATATGAATTTCTAAATCTTGAATGTTACTCACATCTCAAATTCCAAACTTATCTTTATTTTCAACGTGTTTTCTGCAACTCGCATATGTTATATGATATCGACAGTATTATATGTATTTCTGTATATAAGAGGAAGAATAAAAATCAATTTTTGTTAAACCTAAATAATTTCAACTAGAAAGCATCTAAAAAAACACAATTAGTTGCAGACATAAAAATCCTCATATTGTTTAAATAACGGAAGAGTTGCAGAAAAAAATCTGTTCAGTGCCATATGTTAAATGCCAGAGCATGTTTCTAATAACTTCGAGATTCGAAATATGCCAAAAAAATCGATTTTTTGAACCCCCGAAACCAGAAGAAGTTGGTCTACATAGGGGGAGGAGGGATTCCGTGTCCGATCCTCGTGGTTTTACACTAAGGTTTTGGAAAAAAATCAAACTCAACGTATTTCCAGTCATCATTAATTTGTGTGAGTTTCTAGTGTCGCTATTTGTTGATTCACATTGTTCTTGAAAAAATAAATATACCTCATAATTTTTTGTTTTATTTTCGTTTTACAAGAAATAGAAAAAAAAACGCAGCACCCTAGGTGGGGAGGGGGGGGGGGGTAGATTATAATGACATGATGGACTACATGGGGGAAGGGTGAGGGGGGTCAAAAAGTGGCCAAAGTCAGGCCTCCTTGTTCATGAAAGCCCCCTAATATCTCACTTTTATGGCCTTAGCATGGAGATTTCAAGTCGGCGTCAACTTGTCTCAAGGCGAATCTTTTTGGACTCAGAAATGAGACTGTTAATAGATGCGAAAGATTAAAATTTATGTTTGAAAAATTTCTAATTATTAGATTAGTTATTTTTAATTTTAAATCAGCTTTTATGACAGTCAGAATGACCCTTTTTAAAAGGGCAGGCAGGTATGTACTCGAACTTATAAACCGCTCGGCTTGGAGTCATAAAAATTCGACTCAAGGTATAAATACATGTCGAAACCAAGTCGAAGAATTTTTACTCGGGTAAGTAGGGAAAATCGAAGATCGGCACGATTTCTTGAGACTCTAAGCTTGCCTCAATAGACGCTTGTCTTGGTCAGTTTTTCACATCTGTAAAGAAACTTACTCTGACTAGGTCTCAAACATAAAAATATTTACAAATAAATGACATTTTTCGATAAAACTATGCAAGATCCGAAAAAAATTAATTATCAAAAGTTGTTCATCCAAAAAAGATCTACAAATTTGTAGTCATTGCTAGATACTATTTTCAATAAGTAACTGAAGCTGCAGTAAGTTCCTTTTTTGAGGAAGTTCCACAAAACTGCATTCAAAATCAAATTATTCTAAATCAGATAAAAATTATTGTTATGCCGGCCTAACACGATGAGAATTTGATCCTCCAATTCAAACTATAGAATGTCTACGAAGGAATAGTAAGAAGTGGTATCACCCCATGTGTTTGGTGAGCAGAGGTGGGAGAAACAACTTCCAAGCGATCGTTAATGTTTGCCAAGAATACAAACTTTGATCGCTATGGTGCACATGCGCATTGCTGTTGTCGTGTCACGTGATATCCCCACTCCACTGCCTGAAATTTGTTTCGAAATGTAACATACTGCAGTGGGGCTCACGCCTTCTTGGCGCGGGGATAATACGTGTCATGGCAGCAGCAATGCGCATATACACGGAGGCGATCAGAGGTTTGCATGCTTGGCAAACATTAACGATTCGTTGGAGGTTGCTCATCCCACTCCCCACGTACGGGGATACTACTCATTACTATTCCTTCGTGGAATGTCCATTCAATCGAAATAACTACAAGCGGAAACAGAATTTTATAATATGTCAAACTGACGTATACTAATAAACTGTCAAACTGGGTAGTAGAAGAAAAATCAGTAGATGATTTTGATTGTGCAGACGTAGTGTTAGAGGGTGTGAATTGGGAAACAGATATAAAATATGGATATCTGTAACCAGCATGAGGAAAAAAAATTCAGAAAACTGTACAGTGAGATTATAATTAGAGAAAGAAAAGGAGAACCAGGAGACAGAGATACGAGAGGTAATAGTAGAATTGGAAAAGAAAACAGAAGATTGGGAAAAAGAAAAAACCGATTTAAGACATAGATTAGATGCAATAAACTGTATCGTAGAAAACAAAAAGAATAGCCAGATTATAGGAGAGTTTATTAATGACAAAGTAGCGGAGATAGTAAATCAAATAAGGAAAGAAAATGACTCAAATCGAACGGAAATAGTACATTTCGTAACTGGTACGGACTGACGGCCTTTTTGAAACGAGCGCAATGTTTTTGTAACGAGTAAACATGACGCGAGTTTCAAAAAGGCTGTTTTTAAAGGCTGTCAGTCCGCAGGAATCACGAACGATACTTTTCAGAACCAAATCATAAATGGCGTGATTTCATTGTCTCCATGGAAAAATGCAGAATCACGTTTTGAGTCGGTGGAGGTACGCATGAGCTGTGCTGCATTTTTGTTTTAACGAGCGTCAATGAGACAACAAAGTATAATGTGCGAGGCGATAGGAACACGCTATACTCTTCGTTAGAAACATCGACTCACTAATCCGCCATGAATACTCTTTCTATCTTTGTGTACCACGATCGCTCTCTGGCCAACTCTAACGTTACGAAAATACTCGGGCATGTACAAACAAATCTCTTTTTTGAACTCTACGTCACGCCGTCCTAACTGAATTCTATTTTGTAACTCATCCGACGCACCGCCAGCTGCCGCTCAAAAAGCGTTCTTTTGCGCTTGTCTATGGAGGCATGAAAACACGCCATTTTTATGATTGCATTCTGAAACATTTATTTTTAACAGGGTAAATGAGGAATGCAAAAAAGAAAAAAAAACTTTTTGGGAAGAGAAAGAGCATCCGAAGCTCAGGAGAGAAGGAAGGGGAAAACAATTTAGTGATAAGAGGCCTACAAAGAAAAGGTACCCGTGTGGTAAAATTGTCATGGCGCTAGCTGGGCCCAAAATAGGAAAAAATTGACTCTAAATTGGAGATTCAGACAGAACCAAACCACAAATGAAACGCCTAACCCGGCCAGAGCCTAACTTATCGACCGACTTGGCCCCAACTTGGCTTCATTAATTTTTCTAGTCTCACCCACATTAAAATGAAAAATTTTTTTTAGGAATAAAAAAATGAGTGAAAAATTTATGAAGGTAAAATTGTTTATTTAAAATAAACATTTCAAATAGCTCAACATTTCAAGAAAAGTCTTATTCCTGAACCGGATTATTCGTCGCCCGCCTCATCTTCCGATTGCCATCCCAATCTTTGGAATTAGCGAAGACTGTTCCGAAATGAGGAAAGACTTCACCGTCAGTGGACTTATATTTTTCACGATCAACTCCTGTGAAATTAATAAATTGGGAATTTTGAATTGAAGCTCAAGATAAACTCTAACAATATATTATCATTAATCACTGTAACAATAATTTTGTTACCGAGAACACCAGATCACATGTAATAGTCCTTAAAAAGTAATTTATTTGATATTTTCTTCGTAGCTGTAAATCTCATGACTAATTCTCCTGACATGTGATTTTTGATGATATTGGTGATGGATTTTCGAATTTGATTTTCCGTCAAAAAGTAAGCTTAATTAGTATTCTTATGAATGTGCAAAATAATTTATTATTTCATAAAAGTACATAATTTAAAATTTTTTTCATGTTTGACTCCATTGTGTTCTAAACATAAATTACTTATGATTTATTTACTTACTTTCGTTTTCGTTCTGGAATCTTGGAATCTTGAAAAATGCTCGATGTCTCCGAACACGACGAGTGCTTTTCACTTTCGGAATTTTTGCTTCTTTGAATCACATTTTAATCATTGATACAGACTAAATCAGAAAAACTCTCGTCAATATAACCTCAAACCAACGTACTTTTCATGTACTTGTGTTCAAGAGGTTAAATATGGAGCCAGACTGAAAACAGATGCATAGCCAAGTTCATGGCGCTGCAATCAAGAGCAGTGAAACAGAGTTGGTTTAAACTAGATTTAAGATATTAACCCTGTTGTAGCCATGAAATAATTTGCCAAGTTGGGGCCAAACTTGTAATTGGGCAAACATTTGGCAATTTCCACACGGGGTACTGGCAGAAACCAGAGGTGAAGGCGTTCTTTAAAAAATAGTTAGACGCGGTTAAAAAGTTACCTGGGCCACAGCTGTAGGGATTGGATAAAAGGAAAATACGCTAGCCAGAATAGGTATCTGGAAAGAAAAGCGATTGATTATGGAAAAAAAACAGTATTAATCGGTTAGAAGATGAGCATAGATCATCATCTCAACAAAGAGCAAAGAAGTATACAAAGAAAATTATTAGATATAGCCAATGGAGAAAGAGAACAGTAATACGGAAAAAATTTGCATGTATACACGGAAAGAAATTTGGGGTGACTGCGGTACTTACACGTACCACTGCTGAGCTAAACACACGAGCGCGCGGTTGACACACGTGCGCAAACTCACGTAAATTTACTTATGCACAAGAACTCCAATATAAGGCCAGTTTTGGGGGTTGCGTCGCAGTGGCCGTGGCACTAAATTCACCCTGAAACGAATGATGCGTGGTACACTGAGAAAAATGAATTATACGAACTGAATAATAGAATTAAAGAATAATACACCGTATAAGTAGAAAAGTATATTAGCGCGTATAATCTATAATATTTTTCAAATATATGAAGATGTTACCAAATATAATCTCTAGGTGTTAAATTCTTATAATCTTCAGGCATTAAATTGAAACATCTCAGATTTTAAAATATCCAGGCGTCTGTGTAGTCTCAGATGGTACCTCGCATCGTAGCGCGTTGACATATGCATCCGCTCGCATTGAAACAAGGAATAATTAACCCTAGTAGCAAGATAACTGCAGACTGGCGCCAGCTGGGCGCCAGAAAAAGAAGAATCTGTTTGCAGCCTTGCGCCTGGCTGGTTCCGCTTTGGCGTGCTGTTCTGGCACCAGAGTCTGGTATAGCAGATCCTGGCCCAGACTGGTTATGGTACACACCAGACAAAATTGAAATAACGTAAAATGGTACTAAATAGGTTTCTGCAATAGTTTTACACTACATTTCAGCCCTTTCTGGGAGAACATACTGCGGAGACGTCACAACATTTCAGGGGACATACTGAAATATTAAAAACATAACCTCTTTTCGTATAAGCTTATTGCATGCTGACATGTTTGGGCATACTTGTGAATCATTCAAATTTGCGATTCCCAGATTTTCAATTTCATTAATTAGTTTCTACATAAATTACTAGTGTTTAAACTAAATACCACTTGTACAAGTGCAGAAACTTAGCCTCCTTTACTTTCGTTTTTGTAGTTTCGAGATAGCCACTTTCCTGCTTATTGGGTGTTTAAAAAATTGAAATTTGTTTCCAGTTCTACTTTCGAGCACGTCTTTCAAAATTTTGTACAGATTTATAAATACATTTGCGAAAATTATTATTATATATATTTTTTTGATATAAGATCTATTTCTTGATATCTATAGATTCTAGTTCTAATAATCTGAATCGCTGTCCCATAGTTAATAGTCCAAGATTATATCCGGTAACATACCCAGTAAAAAAAGTTGAACAGGTATAACGCGAAAACGAATTCAGTTTAGGTTTGGTGTAATCGATTTGCTGCCATTATCGAATTGGACCTTCAAATTCAATTTTGCAATGCATTAGGCTCTATTCGGCCGAGTTTATTTTATGAAATGAAGGGAAATTATGAGTTTTTCAGGGTAGCAATGAGTATAATTATGAAAAATAAAGATGCTATTTCGATAACCTATTAAATGTACGCGAAGCCCCCGTTGAAGGTAATCTCGGCGAAATCCACACTGCTGATCTATCAATTGATGATCCTGCCGATATAGAAATAGAAATGGCCATAAAGAAGTTGAAAAATAACAAAGCCACGGGCATCGACGACCTACCGTCAGAACTGATAAAAATGGAGGCCCTTGCCTCACAAGGCAAATTTGTAAATTAATACCCGCAGTCTGGAAAACAGAACACATGCCGGTTGAATGGAACGCCTCTATTATTATTCCTATCTTTAAAAAGGGCGATAAAACGAACTGTAATAATTATCCTGTCCAATGTAATCTTAGGTAGACTAACTCCTTTCGTCGAGGAAATCATTGGGGATTACCAGTGTGGATTCCGCCAAAAGCGATCTGCATGCGATCAAATGTTTACAATTAGACAACTGCTAGAAAAAGAATGGGAATTTAATGAAGTAGTGCATCTGCTATTTATCGATTTCAAAAAAGCTTACGTTTCTATTATACGCGCACGAATGCACTGGATCTTTGAGTTCTTGGGTGTACCAAGAAAATTAGTTAGACTTATTGAAATTTGCTTACGCGGCAGTAGGGGTAGAATACACGTAAACGGAAGTTTATCTGAAGAGTTCCCGATACGCGATGGCCTGAAACAGGGCGATGCACTTTCGTGCGTCCTTTTTAACTTAGTTTTAGAATACGTGGTCACACAAGTGCAGGCGAATCCGACCGGTGCTACCCTCAATGGGCTAATACAAATTCTTGGATATGCGGATGATCTCGACTTACTAGGGGATGATCAAGAAACGGTAGCTAAAAATGCAGAAATCTTGATCACAAAAGCCAAAGATATTGGCTTGAAAGTTAGCGAATCGAAGACAAAATATATGACCGTCATCAGATCCGGACAAAGTAATCAAGACAGGCATCTGATGACCGGAAATATGAAATTCGAAAGGATTAGCGAGTTTAAGTACCTCGGGTCTATTATAACTAGCGAAAATAAGATTAAAACGGAAATCAACGCGCGGCTGCACGCTGGCGATGGGTGCTATTATGCAGCAAACACGCTACTAAAATCGCGATCGCTATCTAGAAACATCAAAGTGAGAATTTACAAAACGATAATAATGCCGGTCGTCATGTACGGGTGTGTAATGTGGGCGCTGACGAAAGGAAAGGAGAATAGGTTTAGAGTTTTCGAGAATATAGTACTTAGAACAATCTATGGTCCAAAAAGGGACGAAGAGACAGGTGAATGGAGAAAACTGCATAATGATAAGCTGCATGCTCTCTACGGGTCAGCAAATATTAATAGAGTAATGAAAGCGCGTAAATTAAGATGGGCGGGGCATGTAGCAAGAATGGGAAATGAAAGAATAGTGACGCAAGTTTTAAGAGGGAAAGCGATTGGTAAGATACCTCTAGGCAGACCGAGAAACTGATGGGAGATGTAAGTAAGGGATGATCTAAAAGAACTAGGACATGATTACTTAAACTGGATGGAGGATGCGCAGGATAGAGATGTGTGGCGGTCTCGGGTAGATGAGGCAATGAACGTTCGAGTTCGAACTGCTAATCCATAATAATAATAATACTAATAATAATGATTGGCAACAATTAAACAGTTTTTACTCAAACTAGATCAAGAAAGCGCGTGCCACATATCCTTCCCAAATTTTTCCAGTTCTCTTCTATATGTATGTTACTCTGATATTAAAGTAAAATAAGAACTGAATTATTCACAAAATAATTACTTCTGGAATAATGAAATTGCATTATACTGGTTTGAATTATCTTGTTAATTATATTAATCTTATTTTATGTGAAAAACATGTATTTACCTATAATGATTTAACTTATTTTTATATTTTTCAACTAACAGTCGAATATGTTTTTAAGTACGTTTACAAGTATTGAATTATCAAATTTGTTTTCTTTATCTTATTTTATTTTTAATTATTTTATTATAATATACGATAATATTATTGTATTAGAAGTGAAGAAGGAATGCTGACAATAAAAGTAGGCAGATTTTCAAATTTGATAAAGTTTGAACATTTATTATAATAAAATAAGTGTGCAAATAGCTTTTTGTTATTACAATGAATTTTGTACTATTTTTAATAAGCAGTTTTCGAAAATATTAGTAACTCCCAATACAATAAACGTTTTTTGATTTTCTGTCGACCTCATTGTAAATATAATTTGTTATGCAATTCTAATAATTGAAGTCGAATTGAAGTGTAAGTAAGTGTATAAGTAAGTGTAAGTACGTTGCGATTATGAAATTATCTACAATTTTCAAAATGATAAATGAAATGTTTTTACCGGTTTGACATCCGCATAAATATACCTTACGATTATAGACACCTCAATTTTCGGATAGGTTTCATTATTCTTGTCATGTACTAAAGCAGCACCTCCAAGGCATAAAAATTTGAAAAAATGAAAAATCCAAGAGGACAGAAGTTTGGACTTATTTTGAGCTCTCGAATGCACGAAAAAAAATTTAAAACCAGACCCTATGTGCAAAAAAACTACCCTATTGCCAAAAATGAAATCTGCAAAAAAACAAAGTGCAGCATACTTTTGGGTTTATATTGGGCTCTCGAATGCATTAAAAAAAATGGTCAAAAACCACCCCTACGTACAAAAAACCACCCACTCAGTAAAAACTCAAACACGGAAAAAACAATATAGAAAGTAGTGTTTTGCTTTTCTGGGGCTCATGAATGCGTGATTTTTTTGTGTGCAAAAACCACCCCTGCATCTAAAAAATTAAACGCCTATCTATGAATTCGAATTTGAGTTTTCAAGAAGGCCAAAAATCAGAGACTCTATTCATCCTATAAAATTCCGAGTCCCAAACATCATAAACTCAATTTAGAAAGTAAATTCCTAATAAAGATAATTTTTTGACAAAGTCACATCTGCGTGGTATCAAGAGGCTGCTCTTTAACGTTACAGGTAGGAGCCCAAAATTCGCTGTTGGAATTTTTGAGGAGCCCAAAAATTAGGGATTCTATTTACGCTGTAAATATCTAGAAAAGATAATTCTTTGACAAAGTCACATCTGCGTGGTATCAAGGGGTTGCTTTTCATCGTGAATAAATGGAGCCTAAAAATCAGTGTTGGAATTTTTGAGGAGCCAAAAAATCAGAGACTCTATTTACATAGTGAAATTGTGAAAAAATTATTTTTGGACAAAGTCATATCTGCGTGGTATCAAGGGGTGGCTTTTTAACGTGTAGGGTTGGGGCCCAAAAACGGGTTGTTGTATTTTTAAAGAGCCCAAAAATCAGAGATACTATTTACACAGTAACATTTTAAGAAAGATTATTTTTTCACAATGTAATATCTGCGTGGTGTCAAGGGGTTGTATTTTAACTTAAAGGGTTGGAGCCCAAAAATCCAAGTTGGTATGTTTGAGGAGCTCAAAAATCAGAGTCTTTATTTACAGAATAAAATTCTAAAAAAGATAATTTTTAGACGAAGTAACATCTGGAACTTTTTAAGGCGTCTCTTGGGCCCCAATTAAAATTTGTGAGCACCTTTACTTTAAAAAAAAATAATTTTCTTGTACAAAATGCTAGCATACCATATCCTAGCATCTCCACTGTTTAAAATCGCAAAATACTAAAAATTCAATTCGACCACAAGCTTGGCATTTAATCGGCTCTTAAATTTCGAAAAATCGCATTGTCGCAAGTTATTTCTGCGCTACAACCATAAACACTACAAATCAACCCCTCGGTATATCGTCAGTACGAATTTACTAAAAAATAATCTTTTTGAGGCTGATTTTTGGGCTCCTAAAAATACCAAGACCGATTTTTGGGTTCGCTCTTAACGTTAAAAAACAATCCCCTGACACCTCGCAGATATGGCTTTGTCAAAAAAATAATATTTTTCAGAATTTTACAGTGTAAATAGTCTCTGGCCTGGGTTTGTGAAAAAACCCAAGACTGATTTTTGGACTTCAACCCTTAACATTAAAAAACAACTCCTGGATGCGACGCAGATGTGACTTTGTCAAAAAATAATCTTTTTTGGAATTTTACAGTGTCAATAGGGTCTCTGATATTTCGGCTCTTCAAAAATTCAAATACTGATTTTTGGACTCTAACTCTTCACTTTAAAAAGCAACCCCTTGATACCATGCAGATATGACCTTGTCAAAATACAATCTTTTTGCTTCCTTATAGAGGAAGCTTTGTAGTGGTAACATTTTCCAGAATTTTTAAATTCATTTAATTAAACCCTTCCTAATTTAAAAATGCCTGATACAATGTTCTAAGGAATTGTCCGGATGTGTGTGTGCGTGTGTGTGTGTGTGGATGTGTGGATGTCACTCTTTTTTGTGAACACGATAACTAGAAAACGGCTGCAGATAAATTGATGGAATTTGGAGAGCTTATTTTCCACACTAATATCACGAAACTGACCAAAGGATTTCGCATAATTCAAAGTTGATGCAAGAATATAAAAGATTCCTTTGTTCGAGACGAATCGATTGACCTATAATATCAATACATTTTATTGAAGAGTAGGGAAGTTATGGCAAAATATATATTTTGAAAATCGGTTCTTTATAGTAAAACTGTTTTCATTAACATAATTCAATGTTGATGCAAGAACAGAAAAGATATGTTGATTCGAGACAGATCGATTGACCTATAATATTAATACATTTTATTGAAGAGTAAGGAAACTATGGTAATGCATAATATTTGAAAGTACGGTTTTTTATAGTTGTTAGTTATTTATCACGGACTGGCGTGGGGCAGCGAGAGGATCACACTGAGTCATGTCAAAGTTGACTAACAAGCCACCACAATATGTACCTCCATGATTATGAAAGAATCTAAATACCTTGTATCGAATTTAATCCAAATCTATGGGTCCCCGAGTCTATCCAGCAGAACATTCCTTCTGGAACCAAAAAAAGTTTTTGGTTTTTGGTGAACATTGGCACAGATGTAGCCTCCGGAAGCCACGACCATGATCGTTCGACGAACGATCGATCCCGACACAACCGGAGGAAATACGTCATCCGACTCGTCACTTCCCACGACACCAGAAAATGAACGAGTCGGGAATCACTGAACCCGGCATTAACAAATGAGAGGAAAAGAAAACACTGAACTTAAATCAAAAGGACTCAGATACCTTACTCGACTAGCAGGAGCACACTTGAGTTTTTTGTCGTTGCGACAACTGACCGGGGCTGCACTCGCTGACACCTGACTGGGAACTTGGGTTAAGTGCTTGGCAACCATGATGTGCGTGACCTGTGGTTTAGCAGAAGAAAAACATATCCACTCCTAGTGTGGCACAAGAAACAA
Organism: Andricus quercusramuli; assembly: GCA_932178445.1. Classification (NCBI taxonomy): domain Eukaryota; kingdom Metazoa; phylum Arthropoda; class Insecta; order Hymenoptera; family Cynipidae; genus Andricus; species Andricus quercusramuli. The sequence continues at coordinate 143,390 of CAKNXH010060235.1, forward strand.
GGCAGGACAAACACTTGGAGAACACTGTTTCGCACGGTAGCGGGTACTTTCTGTCAGAATCACATGTTCACGAAAGGGCCAAAGGATCATTGTTATCGAGCCACAAACGAGATGTGCACCTTACACTGCGCGCGTTGCTATCTTTAAAAGAGACCGGCGGATCCCAAGGGCGACATACATGCCCGACAGCTGCCACCCGACTGCCTACTCCCACCAAAGGGAAAGCGCCTGAAAACTCAAAGAACAGAGAGAGAGAGAGACCTTCAAGGAGGAAGAGCATTGGCCGAAAACCATTTGATTAACAATGAAACCTTGAAGGTCACTCAACCAAGGAAAACAACATCAAATAAATTATTAACATCCCGCCCGCCTCGTTCGCTGAACGAAACAAATTCCTATCTTAAAGGTCAAGAGTTAAGTGCCGCCCACCATGACGCACACAATAAATGTCCAGGTATAAGTAAAAAAATTCAGGCCTGCCCGCCATGGAACACAATTAACCGCATGAAATCAGCGCACGACTGGCAACCAACACCATTTGACGATCGAGTGATTAAAGGTCCAAAAAAAAAACGGTTTAACAATGGCAGATCACACAGTTCATTTTTTTCTGAAATGTCTTGCACCTGTAGAGTAAATGATTAGTAAGTGGAGTATCTGACCAAACTTGAGCCTTCCCGAGATCCTGCATCAGGAACCTCACGACGATAGTGATGAGAATCAGCCAGTCAACTGGATCAAGGAGCCGAGAAACAGCAACCAGAACCTTCCTCTTAATGATCGGGCGTTCACTCTCGATTACTGGTGCTCCCAATCGGAATTCGTCAGATGCAGGATCCCAGGCGGCTCCCGAAGCGTAAATGAACCATCGGTCTCGAATTTTGCGGGTTCAGACCTGTGTTAAACGAGTTATTCAAGAAAGGATCCTGAGGAAGTCCTTCACGATGTATTGAAGACAATGCGAATTAAACGACGATCATCTGCATCTCGCGAAACTGCATGATATATTTATGTGTGAGGAATAATACGCATGTGCCCCAACCTGTCATAGTTAGACATAAAACGCGCATAATCCTCGTCAGTGAGGTGTCCTACTCCAATCGTTGACATACGGAGACGAGTATCGGTTGAGCTCCTTGCAAAGTTTCTCCTTAGGTGTGAATACATGATTGTCGAAGACGTAAACAGCTTGGGTAAAGTCGAACTGATACTCGGTGGAATACAGTATCTTGGCAAAGGCATTTTTTCCTACAAGCTCGAATGATGGGATCTGCGTATCTGGAAATAAGCGCAAGAAATGAATCTGTCTGCGCAGCAATCCAGGTATGATTCTTGGTCGCTTAGCAAAAAAACACAGTGTTCTTTATACTTTTTTGAAGGTTATCAACGGTAACTGGCACTCCCAAAGGTCCATGACTATCGTGATGAGATATGTCCATAAATCGTCATAAACTTGGTGATGTTTGTAGACCTGCAACCAATCTTAATGATAAAAGAGAGTCCCAGTAAGGTATTTCATTTGACACATCGAACAATAGAAAATAAAGGGGCGAGGGAGAGAGTAATGATGCTCTCATGCCATACGGAGACCCGGGGAAACAAACTCGAAGTTGGCTTGTAAGGCTATAATCAAGAATTGAGTGAAGTAAAACAACAGAAAACAACCAGACAAATTACACGATCTGTCATGGAAAGTAAGCTAGTCATGCCTGAGAGCCAGTCTCACGGTGCTTGCAAAGTTGCAACAAATGCACAATCAATATATCTGTCATGTCTGAGAGCCTGAAAGCGAAGTTAATAACAGAAAACAACTAAACAAAATACACAATCTGTCATGGAAAGTAAGTTAGTCATGTCTGAGAGCCTGTCTCACGGTGCTTGCAATGCTGTAACAAATCCACAATCAATATATCTGCCATGCCTGAGAGCCTGATTCGAGGCTTTTGCAATGTTGCAAGCCACCACACCATCAGCAAGTAAGTTTGTCCTACCTGAGCCTTTCTCGAGGCGTTTGCAATGTTGCAAACCATCACACAGTCAGTGAGTAAGTTTGTCCTGCCTGGGCCTTTCTCGAGGCGCTTGAAATGTTGCAAACCATCAATCATCATTGTGTCTGTCATGCCTGAGAGCCTGTCTCGAGATGTTTGCAATGTTGAGAACAATCACATAGTCAGTAAGCACGTTTGTCCTGCCTGAGAGCCCGTCTGCAGGCGTTCGCAATGTTGCGATCCATCACACAGTCCTGCCTGAGAGCCTGTTTCGAGGCGTTACAATGTTGCAACAATCACATAGTCAGTAAGTACGTTTGTCCTGCCTGAGAGCCTGTCTCGAGGCGTTTGCAATGTAGCAAACCATCACACAGTCAGTAAGTAAGTTTGTCCTGCCTGAGAGCCTGTCTCGAGGCGTTTGTCATGTCGCAAACCGTCAACCATCATCATGTTTGTCATTTCTGAGAGCCCGTCTCGAAGCGTTTGCAGTGTGGAGAACAATCACTTAGTCAGTAAGTACGTTTGTCCTGCCTGAGAGCCTGTCTGCAGGCGTTCGCAATGTTGCAAACAATCCATCAGCATTGTGGTTGTCATCCCTGAGAGCCTGTCTCGAGACGTTTGCAATGTTGGGAACAATCACATAGTCAGTGAGTACTTTTGTCCTGCCTGAGAGCCTGTCTGCAGGCATTCGCAATGTTGCAAACAATCCATCAGCATCGTGATTGTCATGCCTGAGAGCCTGTCTCGAGACGTTTGCAATGTTGGGAATAATCACATAGTCAGTAAGTACTTTTGTCCTGCCTGAGAGCCTGTCTGCAGGCGTTCGCAATGTGGCAAACAATCCATCAGCAGTGTGGTTGTCATGCCTGTGAGCCTGTTTTGAGACGTTTGCAATGTTGAGAACAATCACGTAGTCAGTAAGTACGTTTGTCCTGCCTGAGAGCCTGTCTGCAGGCGTTCGCAATTTTGCAAACAATCCATCAGCATTGTAGTTGTCATGCCTGAGAGCCTGTCTCGAGACGTTTGCAATGTTGGGAACAATCACATAGTCAGTAAGTATGTTTGTCCTGCCTGAAAGCCTGTCTGCAGGCGTTCGCAATGTTGCAAACAATCCATCAGCATTGTGGTTGTAATGCCTGAGAGCCTGTCTCGAGACGTTTGCAATGTTGGTAACAATCACATAGTCAGTAAGTACTTTTGTCCTGCCTGAGAGCCTGTCTGCAGGCGTTCGCAATGTTGCAAACAATCCATCAGCATTGTGGTCGTCATGCCTGAGAGCCTGTTTTGAGACGTTTGCAATGTTGAGAACAATCACATAGTCAGTAAGTACGTTTGTCCTGCCTGAGAGCCTG